>JAZKJV010007701.1:600000-884873 GCA_037367405.1 Ottelia alismoides
TTGTCTTCTAGTAGTTGTATACAAAATACTTCAAAGAAAATGAGCAAAGCTTGCTAAGTCCCTGTGGATCGAACCTCAACTTGCCCTTTACATTCTCTTATGCCCATTTGCGCAAGTAGTTGTAATATTATTTGTTTGACTTTGATTATTCGTGGTAACACAACGACTCGATAAAATCATCATCTTAAACCGCGAAAAATCTCGTCATCATTTTGGCGCCGTTGCCGGGGACTAGGCAACATTTGCGATTTTTTCTCTACTTTTTAACTTAATTTCAAATTTCTAATCCGTGCATTTTTTTTTATTTTGCAGGTACTTAGTCTTCAAAAAGAAAAAAAAATATTTACTTGTCTCTTCATGTCATTTGTTTTAGCAAACTTGTAATCTGAAAAAAAAAAAAATATTTTCCCCCTCCCCCTTCTCGGAAAAGCTCGCCATCAACAGGACAAAATATTACGGATTTAGCGCCAGAAGTGCAGGCACTGTGAGTCCCTCTTTCTCTTAGGCATCTTAAGATTTTAAAATTTCCTGCATTTGTTTGCGCTCCGAACATAAACCGAAAAAATTAAAAAACACTTCTTCTTTGCATCATCTCTGTGGTCTTCTCCCTCTGATAATCTAACTCAAAGACCACCAAATCGTGTACTGATCATTTAAAAAAGATAAGCTTGAAAGGCCACCGCAGTGGCCCGAGCAGAAAGCGGGAAAATTGTGATTGCTTGATTTGATGCACGTGTATGACACAAAAATCACGAGCACATAGAAACCTTGGATAGAGACAAAAATCCCTGGTGCTACGTGGGATTGCAGAGAGAAATCGTAACTCCTCGACGCGTTGGGCACAGGTTCTTGTGGGAAAAGCAGATCTAACGATCTGAGTACCAACCCTGGATCCCCCAGCCGGATTAGGACATCGATTTCTCACAATCTTCCACACCCACCTCATCCTTAAGGACTCTAATTTCTCTGAAAACTTTTGTTGAATCACTAAACTAAAATCGAAAAGATAACCGCTTCCGCGGCAATTTTTGTGTGAGTTGGTGAATTAACAAATTGTCTTGTGTATTGTGTTGTGTATGCTCGGTCGTAGATCTCTGAAACATCCAGTACAACATCCATTAGAGTACGACCCGATTTATAGAAGAAAAACAAACCCATCTCTTTCAACTGAGAATTCATCTGACATGGGTGAAGAAAGACCAAACCCTATGGACCTCATCCTGCATCAACTACAACTGTTGAGAGAGGAAAATGCGACGATCCGCCATACAATAGCACCTCTCATCCGACCACCACCCATAAGCACACATTACAACCCGGCCGCAGAGGACTTAGTTCATTGGGTCCAAATCCCGCCTGAAGTAGGAGACTTTGAGATTAAACCCGCATCCCTCTCCTTAATCCCAAAATACTATGGAAATGACTCTGAAGATCCCTTCCTCCACATCCAAGACTTCCGATCTGCTTGTGACACCATGAGTATCCCTGGGGTAGAAAAAGAATACATCTACATGAAAGCCTTCACTCACTCACTCAAGGACAAAGCACTCCAATGGCTTAGAAATTATGGAACTCCACTCACATCCTGGGATGTCTTAAGGGAAGCTTTTATCAAGAAATACTTTCCCATAGGAAAAACCAACGCTCTGAGACAAGCTATTTCATCTTTCACCCAGAAAAACAGAGAACCCATCCACGAAGCCTGGGAGCGTTTTAAGGAATTACAAAGGAAATGCCCACATCATGCAATCCCCAAATGGAAATTGGTTCAGATATTTTATGAGGGCATAGATACATCATTTAAGAGAGTGATTGATGGCTCATGTGATGGAAACTACATCAGCCGTGACGAACATTTCGTTTGGAATTTATTTGAAAATATGGCTGATAATTCGGTGAACAGTTCCTCAATAGAACAATATAGTGGAAATACGAGGACAGTAAATATCATTGATCATGAGAGATCTAGCAATGACAATCCTGATAGATGGGAAACCCTCTCAAAACAAATGAACCTCATGACTCAAGCCTTAGAAAAATTGGCCTTGAATAAACCCACCAGTCATGAAGTTGACCACACCACATTCACCAATAATCAAGACATGAATCCTGAGACTGTGAACTGGGTGCAAAGAAATCAAGGAGGATATTCAAATAACCACAACACATGGAGAGAGCAACCAAATTCCGGGTGGAATGGACAGAACAATTATCATTTTCAAAATCACACCCAACCCAGACAACCGATAGCACCGCCCGTGACTCAACCCTCCACCACTGCAGTAAATTTCGACGCCTTGGCTCAGGCAATACAACAACTAGCTATAGCTCAACAACAGGCCACTGAAGCCCAACAAAAAGCCAACTCTGAGAATGCTCGTCAATTCGCCGAGATCAGATCGTACATCCCAGCCTTATCACCTCAACCGCTGCCCAATCCAAATACCAATAAAGCCAGCTCATCTGGAGTACTTCAAACTCCTCCACCTGTCGGATCCTTCACCTCACCACCTGGTTTCCAAAACCCGAATCAAGGATTTATTACACCTTCTAGGACAAACCAAGGGAACCCACAACAAGCGCCTAGAAATCAAGTCAATTTCAAAACCCCACCCCATCCAAACCAATCTGCTAATGCTGTCACTTTGAGAAATGGGAAAACCACTTCTGCCTACACAAGACCACTAGCTTCTGAGGATCAAATTGAAATTGAGGAAGAGTTTGATGATGGAGAGAAATCAGCTGAAACAACCATGCTCCCTCCTTCCTCTCCAACCATAACCATCCCCTTTCCCGGAGCTCTTCATCGAAGAAAACCGCGATCATCCACCATCGATCCGGAGTTAGAAAAACTATTCTCGGACATCGTCATTGAAATCCCACTCTTGAAAGCCCTCGAACAAGTTCCAGCCTTCTCCCGATTTTTGAAGGACAAATGCACACCAAAACGAAAATCCAAAGGAAAAAGTAGAAGGGACAATGAAGATATTGAAAGACATGTGCTCCCTCAAGCTACAACCAACGCCATCTCCCAATTCTTACCTACAAAAAAGAAAGATCCAGGAGCTCCTCTAGTTAGATGCACAATTGGCAAATTAACCTTCAACCACACCCTGCTAGATAATGGTGCTTCCATCAATCTCCTCCCGACTGCTATTCTAGAGCAATTTGACCTAGGAAAACTGAAACCTGTCTCAATGACTTTGCAAATGGCTGATCGATCTGTAAAAAGACCAAAAGGACTTCTTGAGGATGTGATAGTTGATGTTCAAGGTCATAAATTCCCGGTTGATTTTGTTGTGATGGATATGGATCAAGCAAATATATTGAGTGAGACACCAATCATACTAGGACGACCATTTTTGGCCACTGCTAAAGCTCATTTTGATTATGAGGTTGGAAGTGTTGAATTTAAAATCAATGGCCAAGTCATTCCTGTTGATCTTGTCACCCCTACTTTCACTGAATCTGAGACCGAAGAATGTGGTTGGATAGAAAGATGTGCTGTTCTCAACATTCAAAAAGACTTTGCCCCCATCCATCTCACCAAGGATCCTTTAGAGGTTAGTCTGAACACCTCTAGATCCACTTACAAAAACACTTTCCATGAAATTGCCACCTACAATCTGAATCTTGCACTAGAAGCTCCACCAAGCCCTCTCACCGGACAAGAAATTGAGGAGCTTGATAATGCCTGGGACACATTAGACTCTGAACTCTCATTGACCTCAACCATGATCATGCCCATGATGGAACCACCATTTGAGACTATTTCTGTAATAGACTCAGGAAACATTACAACTCTGAATCCATCGACAACCACTGTTGAATTAAAACCACTACCCAAAGATCTGAAGTATGCTTTCTTGGATGATGCCCACACTCTACCAGTCATTATCAATGCCAACCTAAATCATATGCAAGAGAGCCAACTAATGGAGGTGTTGAAAAAGAATTCTCAGGCTATTGGTTGGAAAATAACTGATTTGAAAGGTATAAGCCCGACATTCTGTACACACCACATATATTTAGAGAATGACAGTAAACCCTCTCGAGAAATGCAAAGGCGGTTGAATCCTAATCTACGAGAGGTTGTGAAGAATGAAATATACAAGTGGTCGAGTGCCGGCATCATTTATCCGATAGCCGATAGTCCTTGGATTAGTCCCCTCCAGGTTGTCCCCAAGAAAGCTGGATTAACAATTGTGAAAAATGAGAAAGGCGAGGACATACCTACCAGAGTAGCCACATCTTGGAGAGTCTGTGTAGATTATAGGAAACTCAATAAGGCTACTCGAAAAGATCATTTCCCATTACCATTCATTGACCAAATCATTGAGAAGCTAGCCGGAAAAGAATTTTTCTGCTTTTTAGATGGATATTCCGGCTACAACCAAGTTGCCATAGCACCGGAAGATCAAGACAAAACCACATTCACTTGTCCTTTTGGGACTTATGCATTCCGACGAATGCCTTTCGGATTATGCAATGCCCCTGCCACTTTTCAAAGATGTATGATGGGTATCTTTGCTGACATGGTTGGTGATTTTATGGAGATATTTATGGACGATTTTTCAATTTTTGGAGACTCTTTTGAGGAGACACTCGGATTTTTGGACAAAGTCTTACAAAAATGTATTGAGGTGAACCTGATCTTATCTTGGGAGAAATCACATTTCATGGTGAAACAAGGAATTGTGTTGGGACATATCGTATCGAAGAAAGGGATAGAAGTGGATCCATCGAAAATTGAGACCATCACTCACTTAGGTCCACCCGTGAATATAAAGGGTGTTCGATCCTTCCTAGGTCACGTCGGTTTTTACCGACGATTTATCAAGGATTTCTCAAAAATCTCCCGCCCTCTCACCAAACTACTGGAAAAAGATCAAGACTTCACGTTTACTGAGGATGCTTTTGAATCTTTCAAAACCCTGAAGAAAATCATCACTGAAGCACCCATCCTACAACCCCCAGATTGGAACTGTGAGTTTGAGATCATGTGCGATGCATCTGATTATGCTGTGGGGGCAGTATTGGGTCAAAGGAAAGATGGGAAACCTTATGCCATCCACTATGCCAGTAAAACTCTGGATGCTGCTCAAAAGAACTACACTGTGACTGAGAAAGAACTTTTAGCTGTGGTGTTTTCCTTAGAGAAATTTCGATCTTACATCCTAGGATCCCACATCATCATCTACACAGACCACTCGGCTTTGAAATATCTCTTCACAAAAACCGATGCTAAGCCTAGACTCATTAGGTGGGTATTATTGCTCCAAGAATTTGATTTGGAGATTAGAGATAAAGCCGGAGTAAAGAATGTCGTGGCGGATCATCTTTCAAGACTCCTTTCCTCAAACACAGACACAATCCCAATTTCTGATAATTTTCCAGACGAAAGTATCATGTCTATTTCTCAATTCCCTTGGTATGCCGACATCGTCAATTACATCGTCACTTCCACATTTCCTGATGATTGGCCAAAACATAAGAAAGACAAAACCAAAGCCCAAGCTCGATACTATCACTGGGAAGATCCTTTGCTCTTCAAAGAGGGTACTGATTTAATATGGAGACGATGTATCCCCGAATCTGAAGTCAACGATGTCCTAACTCACTGCCACACTTCTGGGTGTGGAGGACACCACTCAGGGAAGCGCACAGCCGCTAAAGTCTTACAATGCGGTTTCTATTGGCCCACACTCTTTAAAGATGCCCATCATTTTGCTCAATCTTGTCCTACCTGTCAGACTAATGGAACAATGACCCGTCGTAACATGATGCCCCTCCAACCTGTGCATATAGTCGAGATCTTTGATACTTGGGGAATAGACTTCATGGGACCTTTCACCACATCACATGGTTACCAACACATTCTTCTCGCTGTTGATTACGTCTCTCGTTGGGTAGAAGCCATTCCCACTCGTGCTGCTGATAGCACAACTGTTGTCAAGTTCTTAAACGACCTATTCTCTCGATTTGGATTGCCAAAGGTGGTCATTAGTGATGGAGGCACCCACTTTCTGAATGCTTCAGTTAAGAATTTACTCAAGAAAAATGGAGTCGAACACCGTGTCTCAACTGCCTATCACCCACAGACTAATGGAATGGCCGAGCTGTCAAATCGAGAAATCAAGACCATCCTCCAGAAAATTGTTCGCTCTGATCGTAAAGACTGGTCCCAACACTTACCTTCTGCTCTCTGGGCCTACCGCACCGCTTTCCGCACACCCTTAGGTATGAGCCCATTTCGGTTAGTCTATGGAAAGCCGTGTCACCTACCTGTAGAGGTCCACCACAAATCACTCTGGGCAATCAAGAAATGCCATCTGGATTATGATGAGGCTGGGAAGAGACGAGTATTGGACTTATCTGAACTTGAAGAATTGCGATCACAAGCCTATGATAACAACCTGCTTTACAAAGAGAAAATCAAGTTGTGGCACGATGCCAATATTTCGAGGAAAACATTCAAGGAAAATCAGAAAGTGTGGCTATTTGATGCAAAACTGAAGTTATTTCCAGGAAAACTGAGATCGAAATGGAAAGGACCATACATTGTAACTCAAGTATTCGATAATGGCTCGATAGAAATTTCTGACCCAAACACTAAAGCCACTTTCAGAGTCAATGGTCAAAGACTAAAACCCGTTGTTGAACCATCTGGTCCTATGCCTGTTTGCACAACATACCTTTTGCAGGAAAAATGAACCATCACATCGCCTAGCTGAGGCGTTAAATCATGCACTCTCGTGAGCCTCCCCTCACAGGTATCTTTTTTTACCGCTCGCATGTTTATTTTCACTGCATTGCATTAGATAAGTATGGGGGTACTCCTCTGCATTACATTCCAAAAACAAAAATACATTTCACATCCCTTCTGAGCAACCTAATACACCTTGTCTTCACCATGAGGACATGGTTTCTGTTAAGTATGGGGGGGTGTCTGCATAGTTTTCAAAAAAAAAAAAAAAATTTTTTTGAGAGGAAAAAGAAAAAAAACTCTTTTGCAAAAATTCCCCTAAAAATTTTTTTCAAACAAGAAAACCACCAAAAATACATCCTTCCTAGTTTTATCCTATTTTGAGAAATCAGATCTTCACTACATAAATCATAGACTGATGTTGAGTTGACCCTAACCCACTTAACTTCATCAGAATTTCACTAGGCATGAGTTTTTAAACTTTCTTCAGGTCCATTTGGACTTTATTCTCTTAGTTCCACTAACTCTACTGGTGAATGAACTTCTGTATCTAACTAGATCACCTGAGAAACTGGTAGCACTCTTAAACTCTTTAGTGGATATTAAACAACTACACATTGCACTTAGCTTGAGTGAGTTGAGTTTATGAGATACAATTACAATCTTGTTGAGGTGAGGAGTTGTCCTCTTGGTTGTGCCAATGCCTGAACCTTACCTATAGTCAGTGAAGGAACCTTACTCAGGAGCAACATGATCTCTCTAGTCTAAGTGTGTCACCAATTAAGCCAGTATCGCGCCTCAAAGACAATATTAAGCCGATACTACCTCTTGATGCCAAAACCCAAGACAAAAATACCACAAAAAGGCATATTACAATACAAATGCCAAAAACCACCAATCATGCAATGATGTGCAAAGCAAAAGCAAGGAAAGAAGACCACCAAATAACCCTTCTCCATCAAAAAGCCGTGGTAGCAGCCCAATGATGCTACCTAAATTTTTAAAAGAGGCCCAAAGAGGCCCTGGGTTATGCTCTGCAAAAGGAAAAGAATGAGAGCAACGGACCAAAGCGGTCTACGGAAAACCCCGAAATTAAGTCCCATTCTCCAATAACTATGGCCTATTTTTCTATGCTGACATACTTGGGTGAAAGGAGATTATGCCTGAATTTAGGTGAGGACTGAGGCTATTTGTATAGGGAATCATTCGGTACCTTGATAGATTGTGTTGTTAGCTCGTTCTCTTGACTCACGAAAGCTAAAACTATCACTAACACTGTTTATATCCACTCAAGGTCAAAGAGAATCCCTGTTTCTTAGGGATGAGCTGACCTGATCGACCTTCTGAAACCATGTTTGATTTTGTTGGAACTGAGAGACTGATGAAACTACAAAACTCGAGTCAAGTTGACTATTCGAATAAATCATTAATCCATGGGTCAATTCTACTTAAGTTTGTGTGTCTGTGTAGTTAGTATCTGAAAACTCAAGACTTTGTGGGTATGTCTACTCCAAACCCTCACCCAATCTATCTTGGCTATTTTCCTTCATTATTTCTTATCTTATTCTTGCTCGGGACTAGCAAGATTTGAGTATGGGGGTGTGATGAATATATGATTCATCATGTCTACTCGTGCTAATTAAGCAAAGATTGATGCATTGTACATACATTTCACATCATATTATGCATGATTCACAACAATGACCCATCTCAGATAAAGTATACCAAACAGCAACTTGAGAGTACTTATATTTCATAAAAAGGGCACCGAATTCATCAATACCTCACACACAAAAGTAACAATATTTATCCTCTAAAATCAGTAATAAGTGAATATATATACAACTACATAGCAAACCACAATGATCGATAATGTTCTCCTAAAATATAAAGTAATGTTCAAGTGATTATAATCCTATATAAACCTATATTTACAAAACTACATTATCAATCATCGGATAGATGATACGAGCATAACAATTAATAAGTCACTTATATGATCATCGTAGTACTTAGTAATATATATATCTATTAAAACATCTAATTTGTAAACTTGGGTTAAGTCAAGACCTATACTTATTAATCAAACTACATATATACTATATAAAACCAATCCAAACCAAACAATCGGATACACTTATTATTGTAATCCTACCTATGTGGCAGGACTATGTACCATAGGCATGTGCTATATGCTGGAATCAAGACAAGAACCCACCCACGTGAATCTCTCTTTCCCATGCAGAAAAACACCCTCAGCATTACGCCTTTACGTCTCTCCTTTGTTTTGCAGGGAACTCACACCATTCACGAAGACACGCAACAATCTTCTACCATTACTCAAATCTCCGACAAAACCTCATCGCCTCCTCGTCTCCTCCCCAGAGCACGCGGCCTCGACATCTATAAAACGAGAGTGTGGGAGGAAGGAAGGGGATCGACATCATCCCGCACAACCATCCAGGCGTTGTGCTGCCCTCCAGACCACGCAACCCTCCTCCCGTGCTTGTGCGTGGTCTCCAGCCGTCGCCGTGCGCAGCCGTTTCTCACGTGCAGTCCCTCGGTTGAATCCGCAAACCTGCACGCCCCCACACACTTCAGCCCGCACTGCCGCCGTCAGTACCATCCTCCTTCAACAACAACCGCCCGCATGCTCTCTCTCACTCCAGCAGCACATCCCGCCCAGCGTTGCGCTTCTAGCAACTCTCACTCCAGCTCGTGGTGCCCCTGTGCAAGCGGCCTTCAGTGCATTTCACTGCCTTCTGTCTGATCGTGCGCTTCCTCGCATCCGTCCACATTCTACCGTGCCTCATCGCTCCTTCGTCGACCACCATCATTCGAGCTCTTCCTCTTGCCCTAAGGAGTATCACGTGGGAAGAGTAGAGAAGAAGATTCACCTCTTTCCTTCTGCTTTCATAATATTTTGTTTTAAATGTTTTGGATAGACTAGAATTTCAATAACCTTTCTGTACTAGTCATTAATTTTAGTTCTTTGTCATCTAATTGCAATTTGCCCTTCCCTTTTTTAGCAAGCAAACATCGCATTTCCAGCCTTTTTATCCTTTATTCGGTTAAGTTAATATTATCTTAGTTTTATTGCAAAACAAACCATATATTTTATTCTAGTTACAAGTTAACCCCTGCCTACTCCTTACATACTTTTAAAATACTACAAAACCAGATGAAACACTCGTAGAAACCTTAAAAAATTAGGAGAGTTTAGTTAGAATACTTTGACATATATTTCATTGTGTTTTTAAGAGTATTTAGCTTGCAATTAAAAATAGAATCTTTCATTGTCTTCTAGTAGTTGTATACAAAATACTTCAAAGAAAATGAGCAAAGCTTGCTAAGTCCCTGTGGATCGAACCTCAACTTGCCCTTTACATTCTCTTATGCCCATTTGCGCAAGTAGTTGTAATATTATTTGTTTGACTTTGATTATTCGTGGTAACACAACGACTCGATAAAATCATCATCTTAAACCGCGAAAAATCTCGTCATCATGAGGGATGGAAGATTAGGGGACAGAGGGGGAGGGACGGAGGAGGTTTGGGCAGCGAAGGAAGGAGCTCGAGGAGGAAGGGATCGGGCTGGGGAGGAGGGGGCGAATGGAGGGGTGGGCTGGGGAGGATTTGCAAGGGCAGGCTGGGGAGGATGTGGTAGGACTTCGAGGAGGAGGTGGTCGACGGCAGGGGGCAGTGGGGACGAGGGGGAGGAGCTCAAGGTTGAGATGCGGGGGTAGGGGGAGTAGCTGGGGGCTGAGGGAGGAGCTGGGGGCGATGGGAGGAGGCAACGGAGGAGGAGTTGGAGGATGGGGAGGAGGAAGGGAAGGAGAGGAAGAAGAAGATGACAGAGAGGAGGAGGAAGATGGTGGGATTACTTTCCAGCCTTTTTTAAAATTAAATTCCTCTTGTGTCCCCAAAGTTAATGTCCGTTTATGGTGGGTATGGACGGCCACTAACTCGAGGGGCACAAGTTATATAACACTAAAAAGTCGGGGGCACTAATGATATTTCCAAAAAGGGAGGGGCATAACAGAAATTGCAATAACACCAAAAAAATTTTAAAACATACAACACTCTTTTTGGATTGTTCAAAATGGAAAAAAATTGGCCCATCAAAAAAGACTTGTTTTTCTGCCTTATGCCATACATTTGATGATCGCCAGTTCATATTAGACTATACCTGATCCGGTTATATTTGATTGGAATTAAGAGAAGAACCCGAATTCATTTGCTTTTTATTTTCTTGCTCCCGAAATCACTCTCATCAACTAGCACTACTTTGTTGTGAACCATTAGGAAGAAATTGTTAGATACATTTACATTCTCTTTTGAATATTTCTTCTAATAGTTTCCCCCGATTCGATCTGCTTTGCTTTTTGGGTTTTATAGGTTTTAAAATGTTTTTGTAATTTTTAGGGATTTTTAAGATGTTTTGTGAATTTTAGAAAAAATCAAACAGTGATCAAAACACAAAACAATACACAACTAGGAGTAATTTGCAATTAAAATTATTTTAATTACTCAAAACTCATGTATGATAATTTTATGATAAAATAGAAATAAAACCCCACAAAAAAGAACTGAAAATACAATTTTGGATTTTTCTTTGATTTTAAACAATTTTTATAATATTTTGTGTGTTTTGTAATTTTTAGGGTTTTTTAAAAAGGTTTTTCAAACAAAATTAATAATGAAAATAAAACACATCAAAATACACTTATAGGAATTTTTTATGGAATTTTTTAGGTATTTTTTAAAATTTAATAATTTTCTTAACACAAACAGGGCACTTTTTAGTGGTTTTTGAATTTTTAATAATAGAAAAGGCAAGTAAATCAACTCATGACAATTACCATCAATACTACACACTAGCAGGAGCTAATTATAATTTTTAGGTAATTTTTAAAGTTAATTTAATTATTATTTCATCCAATCAAAGACAAGGAGTTAAACACAAAATACTAGGATCCAAACGCAATTATTTTAACTTTTATGACCAAGCAGATAACACACTAATGAAGCACAGGGCCAAATTTGCAATTAATCCAAACAAAACACGCAGAACATGTGATCCAGGATCATAGGGGTATATATGCAAATCTCAAAACGTAGCATTAATATCATAATATCCAGAAAGCATAAGACTAATGTTGCCAATAACCCAACAAGCACATGGGGTCACACACGACTAAAACACGGAAGGACTAAAATACAAATATGAAAAATAGAGGGTCCAAATTGTAAATGTCTTCAACTACACATTTTATTTACTAGACTAAAGTGAAATAAAGAAAGCTATGGGGTAAAAGTGAAATATACCCCGTGGGGGCACGTG
Organism: Ottelia alismoides; assembly: GCA_037367405.1. NCBI lineage: Eukaryota > Viridiplantae > Streptophyta > Magnoliopsida > Alismatales > Hydrocharitaceae > Ottelia > Ottelia alismoides. The sequence continues at coordinate 612,050 of JAZKJV010007701.1, forward strand.
GCGTACCTAGTGGAGGGCTCTGACGTATGGCCCTGATGGCTGCTCCAGGTGGATCTGATGGTTCTGCTTCCAGGTGAACGTGCGTGTCAGATGCGCCTACAAAGCTGATCTGATGGTTTAGATGGTGGTGCAGATGGGCGGTCAAATCTGATACAAGGTCTGATCCAATAGCCTACAGACGATGATGGTCGGGCGGTGCAGATGGGGGGTCCAGGCCTGATCCGAGCATTAGGATAAGACGCAAATCGAGGGCTCGGATCAAGTCTGGAGCTAGACTCCGGATCGAACGGCTACAAAGGCTGCTGGAAGAACTAGTGTGCTGTGAACTTCACTTGAGCCTAGAGGAAGATCCGAGGCTCCGATGAAGCTGTGGGGAAGTCCAGCACTGTCGGGAAGTACTTGCGTCGAATGGATTGATATGATGGAGGAGAGGATGGTCGGATTAGCGAGGAGGAGATGGCCCTCCTGGAGATGCTCCACCGGAGCAATAGGGGTATCAACTGGATCTCTTCGCGTGCACGTGCACCTGCAAAGGCTAGAGTGACTTGGAGGGGACTCTCTGGTTGGGTTATTGCATGGCAAAACGAAGGGAAGCGACAGGGGATGGAGCTTGGGTTTCCGACGAAGGCAAGAGGTGGAAACCCGACCTTAATCTCGCTATGATGAGTGAGCCTAAGAGGAAAGGGTGAGCTGGAAGATGAAGGGAGAATCGCAAGGTCGATCTGTGATGAATGTGGGTAACGGGGCTTCGACCGACTGGTCGGAGTAAGTGAACTACAACGCCGGCAGAATGGAAAGATGAATCAAAATGGATAGTGTAGATGATAGAAGATATACCTGAGGCTTTTGAAGAGTTCATCTATGTCGGACGGAGAGGGTGGTGGGGTTATGGCCTCTATCTAGCTGCGGAAGGCTGGGAGGCTTCATGCAGTGGAGCTCCGACCGCGTTGTGAGCTACGAGCCTCCAGGCGTCTCCGAAGGATCCTGAGCTTCTTTCCAGATGGCTGTCACTCCATTGAAGATGGCTAGGAGGGAATGGTGGAGCGAGGGACAAGCTGAGGAGTTGGACGAGTAGAAGAGAATATTTATAACAGTGATCGAGGGCCCATAACGATCGGAGCGTGGAGCAAAACCCTAGGTAGATCCGATCCTCCCTAAGGATCTGGGAGGATCACGGATCCTAGGAGAGGAATCAGGTTGTGGAATCAAAGAAAATATGTGCCGGACCCGTTTGGGAAAAGTTGGAGAAAAAGCTCCGGCGACGCAATGGGCGACCAGACCCGGTTGGGAGGAGACATTGACAATGTTCCTACGTGGACCAATAGGAATTCCAGAATTTATAAAATAAAAGAAAATTAGATAGAAAGTAGTAAATTATTTTAAAATAAAAAATATATAAAATAAAAATGTTTATTATTTTATAAACTATTTTTCTATGATTTTTAAGTATTTTTATGAAAAAAATAAGGTATATAAAGTATATAGTATTATATGTAGGTATAATATACCTATGTATTATGTACATGTATTTTTATTTATTATTTTTACAAAAAATAGTTTTATTTTATTTTTTTATTTATTTACAAAATAATTTAAGGAATTTAAAATGATTTTTATTTTATTTTTATAAATTAATTAGGGTTGTAAAATAAATAGGTATTGTATTATATACCGATGACTTTGTATAAGGAATTGATTGTTTTTGTTTTTATTTTATTTTTATTTTCTATTTTTTATTTATTTTTATAATATTTGTAGGGCTATATACAAGTGTGTAAAAAGAATAAAATAATTTATTTTGTCAAAATAAATATAAATAAATATTTGTACAAGTATAGGTAGTATGTACATAGTGTACCCTTATCTCTATTTTTTGCAATTAGGTCAAAATTTGACCTTCTCTCGAGATTTAGGTCATTCTATATTTATTCTAAACACATCCTTCCTTTTCTTTTCTCTTTATTCTTTTATTTTTGAGAAATAGGTGTTAATTATGAGATATTAACATTGACATGCAAAATGTTAAGTTATTGTATTTACATGTATTTATAGATTGTTTTGCTAAAAGAAAGAGCTAAAATAAAAGAATAAAGAGTGACAATAATAGATTCATCGTTGCCCAAGTTCCATGGGCACGCCACCGTGGAGCCCCATCTACATCGCCATGAGTTTGAGAAGATTTGTGGCAAAGGCCACGACAGGCTTGTGGATGAGGATACTATGAAGTTGATAGCCTTCCCATTTTCCTTGTTTGATAGAGCAACCTACTAGTCGAAGCACTTACAGAAGGTTATCACTACATGGGAGCAATTAAGGATCGAGTACCTTAACAAGAAATATCCACTCGGTCGGACGAATGCAACGCAAGCCATGATCAACAATTTCACCAAGATCCCAAATGAGCAGTTCCATGAGGCTTAGGACCATTTTAGAAAGCTCATTGATAGGTGTCCACATCACGGTATCAGTAAGTTTAACTTAGTCCAGAGTTTCTTTTGTGGGCTGACACCTGAGCTATAGGGTCTATTCAATGCCTCTTGTGGAGGGTCCTATTTTTCCAAGGATGAGGACTAGGTCTAGGCCATCTATGAGGAGATGGCTGAGCTATACACTATGGTGACCTAGGCCCGTGTCTACGTTCATCGGAGCCTCCCCCAGGCGTTGTCTCACCACAAAGTTTCGCATTGAGGCATGTCCATCTTCATCTTCTATAATAGCAGCACTAGTAGAGTCATCAACTGCAGACATGGGCATTATTAGCTAGAAGTTGGACCGCATGGAGATTATAGAGAAGAAGACATGCTGGGGTCTAGATAAGCTCAACAGGATTGACGAGCTAGCCCAGACTTTGAGTGACCTCAAGACACAGATCATGTGACTCCAAGAGGCACAGATGGCTTCAACGCCACAATCTAGGCCACATGCTTATCAGGGGAGATAATTGTCACAACCATCTACCTCATACAAATAGGTCCACCACATTCAAGCAGAGCACGTTCATCCACCCCCACAGTACTAGTCACCTTCACTAGACACACAGATGGTGGTATATCAGAGTGATCATCCATTAGCATCCCTCCCCCCTCCTTCTCACGAGCAGACAGGGCTGTTGATCGAAGTCAACGGGATCTGGTATCCATGGTACCAGCAGCAACGTGGTATCCACCGTGATCACCTGGGTTTAATATGGTCGATTGGAGGTGCTCAGTCCCAGCAGCAACATCCAGCATAGTTAGGGCAGGAACCCAGCAGCAACAACCCCAATACTCCCTGCACACCATTCCCTGACCCCAGTACCAGGGTCAACAGTGGAGGCAGAAAGAACCTCATTCTCAGTTATACCAGCCCCACCCTCACTCTTACGAGCAGCAGCATGGCCAGCCTCAGCACTTTCAGAGAGGCAACCCATCTGGTTCTCATGCACCCTCGTATGAGAAGCCAGCTTTAGAAAATCTCTCCCGTATGCCTACAGAGCAACATACCACTTTCAAGTATGAGATGGATGAGTTTAGGCAGGAGATGAGAGAGATCATCAAGGGCAAGGTCGTCATACCTGCACAGATTGAGCCAAATCCGAACAATCTGAAGAGAAAAACTGAGCAGGTATAGTCTACAGAGTCTGACACTCCTACTGAGGTACTTGATGACATGCATTATTTATTTGATGCTGATTTGTGACACTTAGGAGTATTAAGATATCAACTTACAGTGACTCATCTAGGCAATATCTAGGTGCAGACTCTAGAGCACTAGATGAGTGAAAGAGAGGTGTTGATGCCAATGATCTTGATGTTGATGGTGGTGATGAGACCATCCATTTTGGGGATGATCCAGTCGACTATGATGATGTCGTCCCTTCTCTAGATGTTGTAGACAATGGTGTTGATGGCACTAGTATTCCATATGACGGGTCCGAGCGCAGTACTGATGTCGCTACTTTAGATGTTGTCTATAACCAAGAGTCTATGTACAGATACTCCAGTTGTTTTGACTACTACTCATGTACCTAAGGATGATTTTCTTATAAAAATACAAATAATGGAATTTTTTGAAAAACAAAAATATTAATAAAGGAAAGGTTTATGTATCTTCTTCTGGTACATCTGATGTGATTGATGATGATTTTATTAACTCCAGCCACTTGCATGTTCAGAGATCTTCATACCCTATAGTTCCTTAGGAGGGTCCCTCTATCCCCTTCCCTCAAGCACTCTTCTTAGGGAAAGGCAAAAAAACAAAAAATCCTAAAAAGAGACAGCAGCTAGAGTTCAGTGAGCAAATGATAGACAAATTCCATATCCAGCTGACTCTTCAAGAGGCATTAGAGCACATCCCTCTTTTCTAAAAAAAAACCTTAGAGAGAAGTCCACAGTCCGTAGGAAGAAGAGTTGCAACCACAGTGCAGAGATCCATGTGCTCAACCGTGCCACATGCATCACTATTCACCAATTGCCAGCCAAGAGACCAGATGTAGGGGATCCATATGTCAGATGTCACATTCATTAGCAGCGGTTCGATATTACTCTATTAGACACTGGATCTTCGATTAAACTTCTTTCAGCAGCCTTACTTGACTGCTTCGAGTTTGGTCCTCTACAACATAGCAGGATAATACCTCAGTTTGCAAACAATTCTGTTAGGAGACCGAAGGAGTTACTAAAGGATGTTGTCATCACTATTCAGGACCTGAAATTCCCCGTGGACTTCGTTGTATTGGACATGGAGATCCCTGAGTGCGCGACCAATACCCCCATCATACTAGGACAAACTTTCCTGGTGACAACAAATGTGGTGTCTGATCATGATAGTCGAGAGGTATACTTTTGCGTCGAGGGCAAGAGTATACAAATAAGGATGATTGAGGAGATGAGAGACGGTGATTTAGCTAGCTCAGAGCAAGGATCGAAGCAGACGATAGATTCAGAGACAAACATCCACCACTAGTGTGATTTTGTGATTACATACGATGAGGCAGTTTGGGAAGATCCGATTTCATGCGCTCTTATCACACCTTCTGACTCACTATATTAATAGATGTCAGCTGATGAGAGCTCGGAAACCACACTTGTGGTGCAGGATACCTTAGAGGCTGACGATGCAGATTCTGGTATCGAGGTTGATTTCATTTCATGTCATTCAAATTTAGATCCCTCAGACTCTGAGATAGATTTTGATTGGCTGGAATTTTATGAGTATTTGTCATGTTTGATGTCAACAGTGCCTACAACCATGACAGAGATAGAGCCAGTGTAGTTGATAGAGACACCAATAAGGCCATCTTCGTCGAGTTCAGGTGAGCAACAAGAGTTCTTCTATTTAGATCTGGTAGATTTCACTCATACTTGTCAGACGCTAGATTTACCTGCTCCCACATGTACAGAATTGAAGACTTTACCACATAGCATGAAGTATAGATTCATTATAGGAGAGAAAGATATGTTTCCACTCATTATCACGGTGTATTTGACTGATGACCAAGAATCTCATTTGATGGAGTTTCTTGAAAGGAACCACAAGGTAATCGATTAGTCTGTAGCAGATCTCCAAAGGATAAGTTCGACCCTATGCTCCTACCACATCTATCTCGAGGATGACGCAAAGCCTTCATGTGAGTTCCAGCATAAGCTGAACCCAAATCTTTGAGATGTGGTCATGAAGGAAGTATCTACGTGGTGGAGCGCCAATTTTATCTACCCCATCTCCGACTCCAACTTGGTTAGTCCATTACATGTAGTAGCCAAGAAGACGTGTATCATTACAGTTGTGAGTGAGGCTGGAGAGGATATTGTTACTCGTGTACCCACTTCTTGGTAGGTTTGTGTAGACTACATACAATTGAATCAGTCCATCAAGAAGGATCACTTCCCGCTATCATTCATTGATCAGATTATTGAGGTATTAGCCAGGAAGAGTCATTATTGCTTTCTTGATGGGTACTCAGGGTGTTATCAGGTATCCATTGCGCCCGAAGGCTAAGATAAGTCGGCACTCACCTGTCCATTTGGGATGTATGCTTTTAGACAGATGCCCTTTGGATTATGTAATGCCCCGACTACATTCCAAAGGTGCATGCTTTCCATATTCTCAGGCATGGTGGGTGACTATGTAGAGGTCTTCATGTAGGATTTTTCGATCTATGGTAATGGGTTTGATGCTTGCTTTTTTGCCTAGACAGAGTTCTTCAACGGTGCATTGAGGTCAACCTTGTTCTATCTTGGGAGAAGAGTCATTTTATAATGACTCAAAGGACGATCCTTGGTCATATCATCTCCAACAGGGGCATGTAGATCGATCCCTCCATGGTGGATATCATCAGGAAACTCAATCTGCCATCCAATTTGAAGCATCTACGGTCTTTTCTAAGCATGTCAGTTTCTACCTATGGTTCATTCAGGACTTGAGTCAAATTGCCCGATCGCTTATTGATCTTCTCACGAAAGACACCAAGTTCATTGTAGATTATAAGTATCTTTTATCATTTGAGACTCTCAAGGATCTGGTTGTGCAGACTCCTATCCTTTATCCACCTGATTGGTCTCTCTCATTCGAGATCATGGACACTTCTGATTTTGCCATAAGAGCTATGCTAAGATGGAGGAGAGATGGATTTTCAATTGTCATACACTATGCTAGCTGTTGGACATGCGAGCCCACGATGAGCCATTATGCAATAGTTGTCATTGCACATATCATTCCCTGATCTGAAATGAAGAATAAATAATTTTCATATTAGGTCCCTTAGTACAATTAGGGTTATGTTCCATGGCCATATTAATGATCATACAACTGTTGATTCAATTATTAAATCGTAGAGGCTGGTGCTTGGATGAACATCTAAAGAGTTAGATTGAGGACTCATCAAGTACCGTCAAATGATTGTTGAGAGATGATCTCCACCCTGAGTAGGAGATGGCAATCCTTTTTCACTTAGGATGATATCTGACCGACCTCTTGATGCGGGTCCTCTGCATGGGAATAGAGATTCGGAGATGTCATCTTAGTTAGGTCAAAGAGTTGACTTAACGAGATCGAGATAACCAAAGTCCTATGACATATGCAGTCACGATATAGGCACGCATCCTCTGACTAGAGACAGATGTGTTACTATATGTCTGAGTATGCACATTTGGCAGACCAATAGGTTGATGACCTAATCAAGGTCTATACACCAGTGCGCTGGTGTGCATATAAGGGTATATGAGTAATATGATCTCTCAAAGGGATCATACAAGTTCATTACTGAACCGCAAGACATGAGCTCGCTCATGAGATATTGAGAAGAATCAAATTCCGTGCACGATCGTCTCGCTTTGGAAGCTTGACTGAATTTGTAGGTTTGATATATGCTTTTGGAAAGTATATGATCAACACATGGGTATGATATATGTTTTTGGAAAGCATGTGATTGATACCGACTCCCAATGATCGAATGAGAAACTTGATGATAAAACTCTGAAGTAGACAGTGCAAAATTGATCTTATATTTCGGGTTTATTCTGGGTCTTCCAGTATGCATGATGTACAGGTATTGGGAATACCTCAGGATGATGTGATCATAAACGATTGTATAACCATGACGCTTCCATTCCTAGGGAGTGATGAAATGGGTATGGATTTTAGTGACTCCTCTCAGTAGAGAAGTAATCTGATCTTGGTCCAAATATTGGACATTGACCTTAATGTGATTCAGATGGAATGAGAAGATTAGATATACGGTTTTTATTTAATAATGCATCTATGGGAGGCCCGAGATCTGGATTTGAGATGTAATCTCAATATCCAAGTCACTATACGTGGAACAATACAATCGCCCTGTCTTTATCTCGAAGTATCCGCAGAGAAAGCGCATTATCCTTGAAAGAGTTCAGGATAATTTCATTATTGATATAAGTATCTGAGCATTGAGAAAATAGATAATTAAATGTGATTTAATTGTCATGAATAATATGAATTTGATTCATATCATAAAGAGAGTTATCTTAGATAATTAAATGTGATTTGATTATCAAAGATGTGAATAATGTGAATGTTATTCATATTATTTGGGCACATGAGAATAGAGATCCAAGATGATTAAATGCGATTTAAATATCATAGATATGAATAATGTGGATAACACTTTCCATATTAATCATATATATTATAAATGTGATTTATAATATATAAGAGAGAGTAATTTGTAATTTACATTTGTTAATTAAATGTTGATGTGAATTGGATTCACATTGGACAATTAATTGAAAATGTAATTCACATTTTATTTTGGGTTGTAAATGCGATTCACAAATTTCCAATTGCAAGATTGTAATATTCACAAAATAATTATGAATTATTTTTGTAGAATAATTTGCAACAAAAGTTGTTGCAAATCTTGGAGATTACATGGAAGATGAAAATGCCACCTTCCTAAAGGAGGAGGGTGGACGACCACCACTCCTATTAGGAAAGGGTGGCCGTCCCCCCTCTCCACATGGAAGGAGGTACTCTCTCTTCCATTATCTCCATGTATTATTGATTTAATTTTGTGATTAAATTATGTTGATTTATCAACATATATTTAATCCAAACTAAATTAATTATTGTTGGTTTTTACCAACACAAATCTTAGCCATTAAAAGAAACACACAATGAGAGCCATTGGATTTGTGTTGCCCATGAATTGAGATCCATGGATCCCAAAATATTATAAATAGAAGGGCACCCCTTGCTCTTCATATGCTAATGAGAACATAAGTCTCTCTCTCTACACACCCACTCTCTCTCTCTCTCATATAGCCGTCCACCATGGATGCCCTAGAGAGACCCTCCATCACTGCAGCGTCGTCGTTATGCTGCTCGATCGTTTGCTCGTGGATCTCTGTCTCCTTCGGTGCGCCTCGCTCGTGAAGAAGACGTCTGATCTCGTGTGTCGAGATCAAGAGATCCGCCACTTGGATCATCAACATGGATTGCGAGAAGCACGTGTTTCATCAACACGCTCGCAAGCGTCTCCTCCGTCGGATCGGACTTGAGACAGGAGGTCTCTTCGTTTAGAGACTCCATTGCATCTACGCTTCAAGAGGTAATCCTATTACTTGTTTGTGGTTTCGATGAAATGATTCGAGAAGTGTTCTTGGATCATGTGGTTTCATCATATGAAAAATTTTAATTTCCGCTGCCTCGAGCAACTAGTGTGACTAGTCTCTCCCGATCGCATACGATGCGATCCTCATGCTTCCGTGATGCGCTTAAGGATCTCCCCATATCCTTCAAGTGGTATCAGAGCTATATTGAAGGTTTCAGATACGATCTATAAACCTAAGCTGACTTGGTTTCGTTTGGGTTTGCGAAAGTTTTATCGCATTTCATTTTCGCATCTCTGTTTTGTGATTATTTTCGGCCCTGTTTAAATTGTTTAAACACTAAAATAAAACTGTATTTTGTTCTCCATTAAATAAGAAAACTTTAGGATCCGATTTTGCGTGATTTCGAATCCGTTTGCTCAAGTTATGATCAAATTAGTGAACATATATCCACTGTTTCGGGGACTGCGAATCTTAACATAATTAAGGAGTTAATTACTGTTTAGAAATACCTTTAAATGCGTGAAAATGACTTAGGTTGTGTTTTAAATCAAATTAGCAAACTTTAGAAACTTACTTTGCTTAATTTAGATTTAAATTGATTGAGATATGCTTATTTTAGTAAGTGAGGGGCACTGCTGGAAATTACTTTCCTAATCAAGAACCTTGTAATTATCATTTAATCAATTAGTGAAATTAAATGGTTTAATTTCCTGGAATAATTATGGATAAATATTTGTGAAATATTTGGTGATAATTATTTCCTTAAATGACATTGTCTTAACCAATAATTGATTAGATATGATCTAGATCACAATTGGTTACACAATCCACTTTCCAACAAACAAGTTGCTTGAATAGGGTTTGGGATTTGTGTAGTAAATATCATTATAATGTTGATAAAAAATTTTTTGATTATTATTATATGGTATAACTTCGGTTGAAGAACTAATTATAATCTCAAGTACACAATGATCAATTTGGCATTATCTTTTCCCGATGTGGATATGGTATCTAGTCAGGGAGCGTTGGGGTAGCAGGTTGTACCGTGTACGGTCTATCCCACTCCAATCGGTACTGGCTGTGACAGCGGGTAGGGACTCGATAATGCAGGAGAGATCACGGTGTATTTTTCTAATTATTAAAATTCAGAATAATACGTATTTGAGATAACACCATAATTCAAGTAATAATAAAGAATGTTTGCTGGATATTGATTGGATCATTAATTTAATATGATTAGATTAATTGGAATACAATTAAAATTAAACACTCTATTTTTAATAGAGTTGTTATTTCCCTTGGAAGAATTAATCATAACGAATATGATTCTTGATGATTAATTAGAATTTCAATATGATATGGAGGATCACATAAGTGACATCCATGGTCTCCCGTCAAGGCGAATGGTTCCATTGCCAGAGATTGTATGTAGGAGACGTCTGTCTGAAGTGACAGCTCCTGTATGCAAGCTTATCTAGATCGGGTTCTTCGCTTCTCAAAAGAGTAAGGACATATGCGTAGTGACCCCAATATCGGGTCCTCATATTATTAGGGCGATATTGGATTGCGCATAGCGAGTTGTATTCCTGTTGACGGTTGGTTCAATTAATGACGGGTCGACATCACCTTAGGGGTGGTGGGCCCGAGTGTTAAAGACCGAATTGGGAATGCAAGTTGGACTTACAAGGCAGAATATTCCCACTTCTTTTTATCCAAGTTATAGGTTCTCATATTATTGGGATGTAACAGAGATAAGGAAGGAGATCCCAGATCTTGCTTGAGATATAATGATAAGTATATCTCTTATATTGAAAGTGATTAAGGGAATGGAGTTTCATTGTTGACAAGGCAAGACAACTTTGATATAAAAATTCCTAAATCAAAGTAAAATATGTGTATATATATACAAATATATATACACTTATGCAAATTTCTTATTTCAGATAATCCTTCATTAAACCCACTCAATACTATACTCAAAATAATCAGTAGAATATCATGGATTGGATCCATGATGAAGATATTATACTTGCAGTTGAACACATAATGTATATGGTAGCAATGTGCAAGTTTCCTCATAATAATGAGGAGTGGCAATTAAAAAGACAATATGACTACAACCCTAGGGTTTGTATGTCTCTATAATCTCGATCTCTCATTGAATCTATTTCGGAAGTGACATGTCAATGATGATCGTAATTGTCAAACAATCCTTATAAAATTCTAAGAAGATGTTCTGGCATACATATGTGCTCTCTACATTAATCGTGAATGACGTGGTTCTCTGCATCATGCAGAATGGTGGCTCTATACGAGATGATGTATACCTACCTGAACCAATGTTTTAAGAGTTTAGATGGATGTAGATACGATGAGTGTCATCCTTCTACTATCTATACTTTGGCCATTCATGAAGCTTCATAATATTCGTATTGTATGAATTGAATGAAGCATGTATAAATGTTGAAATACTCTTATATTGAAATCTTTTGAATTCAACATAAGAGATTCTTTGTCTTAAGTAATGGTTGTTTATAGATAAAGGGAGTGCAATGGAAGCATGGGTTGGACCCAAGTAAGAAGGAAAGTCAAAAGGTTGTCTGTACTTCTGTGACTTCCATATGACATCCAAATAGTTGGATGAATGTCAATACTGCAATAAGCCGATGTATTGATAGTATGACTATCAAGTCTATCTGGAATCCTTAGAGAAAGATAGTGCATCGGGATAATCTACATTTAATCACTAAAATTGACTTCTTATTTGATAAGATCAAAGTCTAATAATTGTATCTTATTCTTCTAATAACACTTGCCATTGGTTGCATATGTATTAGAAGACTATAAAATTTGATTTTAAGGATTAATAGTCATCCACATGGATATTGATGCAATTGTTGCAACAATCTCTGTTGGATTGATAGACTTCATAATTTCAGTGGGAGAGCCCTTAGTCTTAGAGAATGTCTCTATGAACTAGATATTGGAATACACTCATTATTTATTTCTAAATGTTGGAAATAAACATGAATTCTGGAATAAACCTATCATAAAGAGTTATGATGGATATATTTCAGATAGTAATCTAATATATAGTGGACTCTACTAAATTAGAAAATTAATGAATGGTTCATTAACATTTCTAATATTGAAATTAAATCTTAAAAGATCAATAGGAGAATGAAGATCATTGACAATGATCTGACATCAAACCTTGGACAGTTGTTTGTTGATGCGATCAATAGACTAGTGAGAGATGAAACTTTAGATTGTCTAAAGGTTCAAATCTTACATACTTGTGAATATTGTATTCAAAAGTAAAAATGTCCAATACACACTTCGTTGGAATGCTGTAAGATGTCAAGGTACTCAAGATCTCATACATATTGATGTATGTGAATCATCTTTATCAGAATAAAAATTATGGATATGTGATATCTATTGATGATTATTTGTGATATGAGATTTCTTATATTCACTTAGAAACCTTTGAAATGTTCAAAGATTTCACAATTTCGATTTGGAACCAAAGTTTGAAGGAAGATTAAATGAATTTGATCTAATCTAGGTAGTCAATACCTATTAGATGAATTCATGGAATACCTTATAGAGATATGAATGTCATTTCTATCTCACTCCTCCTAATAAACCTAAACTCAATGGAGTTGTAGGGATATACAATTGGATCATGTGTGACATGATTTGATCAATGATGATTCTTATCATAATTATCTCTTAGTCTCCAATGTATATATGTAGTAGATACTACAATATATATCCTAAATAAGGTTCCAGGCAAGTAAGCCGGAATTTAGCACCTGAGAGTGCTACTTCATTAGGAAAATAAAGGATGGTATTGGATACCTACTTTATAACCTTGAGATTCTTAAAAGATCTCATCTATGAGAATGTGATTCTTAGAGGATGAGACTCTTGACAATCAAGATGAAAATGAAGTGAAGGAACTCATTTAATCTTGAGAAGATAACGGGGCTCCTAAAATTGGAAACTAAAAGGACAATTAAAGATGAAACACTAATACCTCTTCATATAAGTTTGAAGATGGATTCCATGTGTCAGTTGAATCTGACAATGATCTGACTTCATGTGATGAAGCTTCTGAAGATCATAGCATGGAAAGATGGATGTTAGCAATAAAGTCTAAAGTAGACTACATATACAAATTTTGTATATGGACCCTCGAGGATCCACCTATATGGGTAAGACCCATTGAGGTGTAAATGGATCATCAATAGAAAGAGGGAACCTGATGAGAAGGTAGGGATCTACAAAGCACAATTCGTAGCCATGAGCTGCACACCGAAGAGAAGACATCACTTGCGGTGAGACTTGCTCTTCAGTGACCATGCTTGAATCCATCAGAATATTGCTAACTATAGCCATGTAACTTGACTATGACATCTTCATGATGTTGGTCAAGATTGCATTCCTGTATGATTACCTCTCTGAGGATATTCATATGAAGTAGCCCCAGGGCTTCATGGTTGAGGAAAGCAAGTTTTGCAAGCTAAGGAACTCCATCTTTGGACTCAAATAAGCTTCTTATAGTTGGAACATAAGATTTGATGAAATTATAAATGTTATGATTTCCGATAGAATCTTGATGAACCGTGTGAAGCTTAGTGGGAGTGCCACTGTGTTCATCATGCTAAATGTAGATAATATCCTAATCATTTAGAATGATATAAGGATGATAATTAGTGTTTCATAGACTGGCTATTCCATATCTTGAGATATAATCTCAAGGATACCTCTTAGATCTTAGTTCTGAAGTTGATCAGAAACAAAGAGAAGAGGATATTGGGACCGTCACATTAATGGTACATCTTGGGCATTTCCATTTTTTTGGAAAATTTCAAGAAAGGCTTTTTGCCCTCAATATATGGTACTAACCTATCTAAAGGGATAGCGCCTCAAAGAGTTGAGGATGTGAATGCTAAAACTGGTTGCCCTTGTGCATCAGTTCCAAGAAGCCGTGTATATGAAAGATATGTACAAAAGCCAGATGTCTACCATGCAGTGGGAGTAGTAAACTGTTATTAATCCTACTATGGTGATAAAACATTTGATTGCAGTAATAACGATATCTTCATAGATGCCAAAACTTTTGAGATATTGATCTCAAAGCCTTATCTTCAAGAAATTAAGACTTTATAAATAGTAATCTAAAAGTTCTTAACTGCGGATACCTTAGGAGATAGAGATCTCTAGGATTAAGGGTATTCTAATAAGGATGATAGAAATTTAATACTGGTTAAATGATTATTGAGTTGTAGAGTGAACGAACTATAACTAACAATGTTGAGTATTGGTTGCATAAGATGCAATTTTTGCATTGAATAGGAGAATTGTTACTCGGAGATATGCAAGTGCCGTGAAAGGACTTGGCATAGTCTCTCGGGAACAGAGTGACTGATCAACTTACCTAGATATTTTTCTAAATAGCCTATGATTGTCACATGAGTGTGGGTTTAAATGATTAGCACATTAATAGCTCTTTGGGCTAGTGGGAGATTGTTGGACATGCGAGCCCACAACGAGCCACTATGCAATAATTGTTATTGCAAATATTATTCCCTGATCTGAAATAAAGAATAAATAATTTGCATAATAGGTCCTTTAGTACAATTAGGGGTATGTACCATGGCCATCTTAATGATCATACAGTTGTTGATTCAATTATTGAATCATAGAGGCTGGTGCTTGGATGAACATCTAAAAAGTTAGATTGAGGACTCATCAAGTACTGTCAAATGATTGTTGAGAGATGATCTCCAGCCTGAGTAGCAGATGGCAATCCTTTCTCATTTAGGCTGATATCTGACCGACCTCTTGATGTAGGTCCTCTACATGGGAATAGAGATTCGGAGGTGTCAGATTAGTTAGGTCAAAGAGTTGACTTAACGAGATCGAGATAACCAAAGTCCTATGACGTATGGGGTCACGATATAGGCACGCATCCTATGATCGGAGACAGATGTGTTACTATATATCTGAGTTTGTACATTTGGCAGACCAATAGGTTGATGACCTAATCAAGGTCTATACACCGGCGCACAGGTGTGCATACAAGGGAAAATGAGTAATACGATCTCTCAAAGGGATCATGCAGGTTCATTACTGAACTGGAAGACATGAGCTCGCTCATGAGATATTGGGAAGAATCAAATTCCATGCACGGTCGTCTCACTTTGGAAGCTTGACTGAATTTGTAGGTTTGATATATGCTTTTGGAAAGTATATGATCAACACTTGAGTATGATATATGCTTTTTGGAAAGCATATGATCAATACCGACTCCCAATGATCGAATGAGAAACTTGATGATAAAATTCTGAAGTAGACAGTGTAAAATTGATCTTATACTTCGGGTTTATTTTGGGTGTTCCAGTATGTAGGAAGTACAGGTATTGGGAATACCTGAGGGTGATGTGATCATAAACGATCGTATAACCATGACGCTTCCATTCCTAGGGAGTGATAAAATGGGTCTGGATTTTAGTGACTCCTCTCAGTAGAGAAGTAATCTGATCTTGGTCCAAATATTGGACATTGATCTGAATGTGATTCAGATGCAATGAGAAGATTATATTTACGATCTTGATTTAATCAAGCATCTATGGGATGTCCGAGATCTGGATTTGAGATGTAATCTCAATATCCAAGTCACTATATGTGGAACAATACAATCGCCATGTCCTTATCTCGAAATATCCGCGGAGAAAGCATGTTATCCTTGAAAGAGTTCAGGATAATTTCGTTGTTGATATAAGTATCCAAGCATTGAGAAAATAAATAATTAAATGTGATTTAATTATCATGAATTATATGATTTTGATTCATATTATAAAGAAAGTTATCTTAAATAATTAAATGTGATTTGATTATCAAAGATGTGAATAATATGAATGTGATTCATATTATTTGGGCACATGATAATAGAGATCCAAGATGATTAAATGTGATTTAAATATCATGGATATGAATAATGTGGATAGAACTATCCATATTAATCATATATATTATAAATGTGATTTATAATATATAAGAGAGAGCAATTTGTAATTTACATTTGTTAATCAAATGTTGATGTGAATTGGATTCACATTGGACAATTAATTGAAAATGTAATTCACATTTTATTTTGGGTTATGAATGTGATTCACAAATTTCCAATGGCAAGATTGCAATATTCACAAAATAATTATGAATTATTTTTTAGAATAATATGCAATAAAAGTTGTTGCAAATCTTGGAGATTACATAGAAGATGAAAATACCACTTTCCTAAAGGAGGAGGGTGGACAACCACCACTCCTATTAGGAAAGGGTGGCCATCCCCCCTCTCCACATGGAAGGAGGCACTCTCTCTTCCATTATCTCCATGTATTGTTGATTTAATTTTGTGATTAAATTGTGTTGATTTATCAACATATATTTAATCCAAATTAAATTAATTATTGTTGATTTTTACCAACACAAATCTTAGACATTAAAAGAAACACAAATCAATGAGAGCCATTGGATTTGTGTTGCCCATAGATTGAGATCCATGGATCCCAAAATATTATAAGTAGAAGGGCACCCCTTGCTCTTCATATGCTAATGAGAACATAAGTCTCTCTCTCTCTCTCTTTCTATCTACACACCCACTCTTTCATATAGCCTCCCACCATGGATGCCCTAGAGAGACCCTCCATCGCCGCAGCGTCATCTTTATGATGCCCGATCGTTTGCTCGTGGATATCCATCTCCTTCGGTGTGCCTCGCTCGTGAAGAAGACGTCGGATCTCGTGTGTCGAGATCAGGAGATCCGCCGCTTGGATCATCAACATGGATTGCGAGAAGCACGTGTTTCATCAACACGCTCGCTCACAAGCGTCTCCTCCGTCGGATCGGACTTGAGACAGGAGGTCTCTTCTTTTAGAGACTCGATCGCAACCATGCTTCAAGAGGTAATCCTATTACTTGTTTTTCGTTTAGACAAAACGATCCGAAAAGTGTTCTTGGATCATGTGGTTTCGTCACATGAAAAATTTTATTTTCCGCTGCCTCGAGCAACTAGTGTGACTAGTTGCTCCCGATCGCATACGATGTGATCCTCACGCTTCCGTGATGCGCTTAAGGATCTCCCCATATCCTTCACTAGCCGTATTTTAGATGCTGCCTAGTGGAATTATACTATTACAGAGAAGGAGATGCTAGTTGTAGTATTTGCTTTGGATAAGTTTTCGATCTTATATTCTCAGATCTAGAGTGACTATTTACACTGATCAAACTGCCATCCAGTACTTAGTAGCTAAGAAGGATGACAAGGCACACTTGACTAGATGGATCCTTCTACTCTAGGAGTTTGATATTGAGATTAAGGATAAACATGGAGTCAAGAATGTGGTGGCAGATCACCTCAACCGATTAGAGCATCTTGAGGATTCTGAGACTACCACACCTATCACTGAGACATTCCGGATAAGATGATTCTTGCTATCACCTCTCTCCCATGGTATGCTATCTTGTTGCCAAGAAAGTTCTACAAGGTTGGAACGGGCAACGACTTAAGACTCCTACTGATGGCCAAGTCGTACCATTGGGAGGATCCCACTCTTTACAACGAAGGGGGGTGGGGAGATAGTGCCTGGTGTCAACATATCCTCAAGAGGAGAACCATAGTGTCCTCACCTATTGCCACAAGCTTGAGGCAGGAGGACATCACTCTGTGAGACAAACAACACAAAAAGTTCTCCAATCCGGACTTTGGTGGCCAACACTCTACAAGCATTCAGATGAATTCGTGAAGAGGTGTACTGACTATCATAGGATCGGCAGTTGTGGTCATAGAGTTATGATGCCGATGTAGCCCTTTCACTTCTATGAGGTTTTTGACGCATGGGGCATCGATTTTATGGGTTGATTCCCTAAGAGTTAGGGATTCAAGTACATTTTGTTGGATGTGGATTATGTGAGTCGTTGGGTTGAGGCCATCCCCGCTTGAACTGCTGATGTGGGGACTGTTTGCATATTTTGGAGGAAGAATATTATATCATTTTTCGAGGTTCTTAGAGTTTTGATTTCTGATTGGGGGCTCATTTTATCAATGATAAGGTAAGGGCCCTTGCTAACGAATTCAACATAGATCATAGAGTTGCCACTCCATATCATCCACAACCGAGTAGTCTTGCTAAGGTTTTGAACCGAGAGATCAAGACGATATTGCAGAAGGTTGTCTGCCCAGACCGAAAGGATTGGTCACAACACTTAGACTCAGTCTTGTGGGCCTATAGAACATAATTCAAGATACCTTTGGGTACATCTCCATTTCGACTCGTTCCGGCAAGCCATGCCACTTGCATGTTGAGATTAAGCACAAGTCACTATGGGCAGTCACAGAGATATTATTGGATGCTGAGAGTGTAGGAGATTATAGGAGAGCAGAGTTGGTAGCCCTAGAGGAGCTTAGAGATACCGCCTTTTCAAGTATCTTACGGTATAAGGATAGAATGAAGATATGGAATGATTCTCACATCAGTCATAAGCAGCATGATCAAAGAGTAAGGCTATTTATTAGATGATTGAGATTATTTCCAGGGAAATTACACAGCAAATGGACAATTCCTTGGTCAGAAAGGTGCATGACAACGACACTATTGATATATCTAAGTTGTCTTCCGACTCCACCTTTCAAGTCAACGGTCAGCGCCTGAAGCCTTTTCTTGATCATGACCCATTGACTATTGATATTTCTCCTATTCATTTGCTATGAGATGTGTTCTTTGACTCTCATCTTATGCATCTCATACATGAGTTACACTTCTTTTCTCCTTTTTGTATATCCACGTTGTCTATATTCATTCATCAGTTTTATTTAACACTTTATGCATCATCTTATGATTTTCGCTGTACTTAGGATGCACTTTATCCAAAGTATAAGGGGGTGTTGAACTTGCGTTGTTCATATATCTGTTCATCCTATTACCTCTGTTTGTTGTCTATACTCAGGGACATCTGATCCTAAGTATAGGGGATGTAATATCTATTTTTCCTTCCTTTGATTGCTCACTCACTTACCCCTCAAATGTTGATATCCTTTTCTATACTTAGGGATCTTTTACCTAAGTATAGGGGGGACAAGTCGAGTCGCTGATTGCGTACATTCTGTTCCTCGGTTTTCCCCTTTTGTACAGTCTTCTATACTTAGGATCTTTTGATTCTAAGTATAGGAGGGATCATCGGTTCTATTCAATTCCTTCATTCTTTGAGTCATTGTAGTATATGATTCTTTTCATTCTTCTATACTTAGCACGAGTTATGTCTTCCATTGTTGCTCTTTGATCACTCTAAGGCGACCGTTTCTGCTAAGTATATGGGAGTGTCGTATATATTGTATATATACTTTAGCCATAACTCGTACTTTGGGGTTAATAACATGGAAGTTATTTATAAAATTAGTATAAAATATTTTAAAAAATTTGATGAAATATTGTAAAAATTATTGCAAAACATTTTGTAAAATTGTTTGTACAAATTATTTTGTATTTTTTGTAAAATGTTCGTAAAAATGTTTTGTTTGTAGCATATTTTGTAAATTATTTGGTGTATCATAATTATGTATATGGTATAAATATTTGTAAAATGTGTTAAAGCAAAATGTTTGCAAAAACCTTTTTGAAAAATTGTTTGTAAGGATGTTTGTACAAATGTTTGTAAAACTAGTTTTTAAAAAGGTTATGAAAATATTTTGGAAAAAATTCAAAATATTTGTAAAATTTTTTGTAAAATATTTTTTCACATGGGTTATAGAGTAAGGGTATATCAAGTAGTAGTATACATATGTTGTAAATTCTTTGTAAATAAAATCTATACTTATTTATGAACTTTGTATATAAACTCTTGTGTATAAAATCCCTTTTTAAAATTCTTGTAGATAAAATCCACTTGTAAAAATTGTATATAAAACTTGTAAACAAAACTCTTGTAACTATGTAATATTTTTGTAAATATTTGTAAAAACTTCTTTCTTTTCTCAAAAATACCATAAATATTGAAAAAGATAAAATACATAAAAATTTGAAAAAAACTTTGAAAAAACTTTCAAAAATATTTTGTCTTTCTTTTCAAATGTTTTGTAAATATTCACTGCATGTGCATATGCATTTTTCAGAATGAAATTGACATTTAAACTATTCTATAACAAAATTCAAGAATGGAGCTTGGTTAAGACCTTAATCCACTTAATTTCAAAGGAACCTTATAGGAACTGGAGTTGAGGCTTTTCAGGTCCTAGTGGCTTAATTCCTTAATTCATTGAGTCCAAAACACTATGTTCTCATGTCATCTTGATTAGTCTAAGTAGATTATTTCACGACACACACATGATTCTTCTAGACAGTGGCCTTAACGTAGACAGGCACTCTACACGTAGCTATTCATGGATGAGGTGGTGAGGGGGCAGAATCCTTTGGCTTGGGGTAGTACATAGGTGTGTTATAACTAGTGGAGCCATCTGTCTTCCTCTAGGGAGGAAAATGCATCTCAACCTGGTCTAGTAGCATTGAGGTCTAATGACAGGATGCTGTGGGGTTGTGATAATGCTTCAAAAGAGGGATAGTCTACTGGCTCAACAGGAAAAACTCCTTATGCACATGCTGCACCTTGTAGATATGTGTGTATATATATGTCATAAAAAATGCAAAAAATCCAAAAAAGGTACATGCATGATTGAAAATAAGATGCATGCCGGAGTGTATATAGTTGAATAAGCAAAGCTTATGTCATACATTGTCTCATCTCAAGGAAGCTTGCAGTTGGAGACTTGGCTACACTGGTCAAGCTCCAAGGGATACGTGGCTACGCTGGCCACAGTCCATTCTCTTCCTTTTCCCCTCTTCTTGAGCCAGTTGCACTTGAACTTAGTGTAACGACCGTCCTCCTGAGGACCTTAGGTTACCCGTCAAACACGTCATTTGCACACTTAACAAGCTTAAGTTAATCTCATGCTTATGAAAACCTGGGGAATTTTTTTTTTAACATGACATTCACAAGATTTAAATTTGGCTAAGCAAGCAACCACAAAAAAAAAATTCCCCAGGTTTTCATAAGCATGAGATTAACTTAAGCTTGTTAAGTGTGCAAATGACGTGTTTGACGGGTAACCTAAGGTCCTCAGGAGGACGATCGTTACAAGTTTGGTATCAGAGCTGAGTTACCCCGATACACGCATTCACATAACTTAATAGCGAGAGTCTTCTGATTTCTCGTGAAGCCGAATGGGAATTTTTTTTTGACATTCAAAAGATTTATGTAACCACAAGTCACCAGAACATTTCATTCATATAAGTATCCCAAGAGGAGAAATAGTACAACTGATTATTTCCTAAAGTGTGCTTAACTATGCTATGATCCAATACAGGAAGGATCATCATGGCACCCCGAGTAGCTCGCGATCAGCCAGGAGAGATGGCACATGTACTAGCTGCACTCGCTGATATGCGACAGAGACAGGATCAGATACTTGCCCAGCAGACTGAGCTGGCTGACTTGCCAGATGGTGAAGGCAGAGCATAGACGACCACCTGGATTACTGCAGCCTCTCCCCATTCCTGAGTGGAAGTGGGAGAGCATTTCGATGGACTTTGTTACAGGATTGCCAAGGACACCAGGAGGCCATGATTCCATTTGGGTCATTGTTGATAGGTTGACGAAGTCAGCCCATTTTATACCTGTTAGCGTGACTTATACACCTTCTCAGCTGGCCAGATTGTACATACAGCACATTGTGAGGTTACATGGCATACCCCGAGAGGTAGTGTCTGACAAAGACTCGAGGTTCACTTCCCATTACTGGCAGCAGTTCATGTCATCTTTACAGACCGAGTTGAAGATGAGTTCAACGTATCACCCTCAGACGGACGGACAGAGCGAGCGTACGATACAGACCTTGGAGGATCTTTTACGCGCCTGTTCTCTAGAGTGGAAGGGATCCTGGAAGGATCATTTACCTCTTGTTGAGTTCACTTATAACAACAGCCATCATTCGAGAATCGGCATGGCGCCATTCGAGGCTCTTTACGGGCGGAGATGCCTTACGCCAATCAGTTGGCGCGAGGTAGGCGATCATGCGTTGTATACCGTGGATCTCTTAGAGGAGACTGCGAGGGTTGTTGACTTGGTAAGGAGGAAGCTCTTGACGGCACAGAGTCACCAGAAGAGCTATGCAGATCGACGACGCCGACACTTGGAGTTTCAGGTTGGGGATTTTGTGTTCCTGTGTGTATCGCCCATGAAGGGGATACAACGGTTCGGAGTTCGTGGCAAGCTGGCGCCACGTTTTGTTGGGCCATTTGAGATACTTTCACGTGTCGGGAAGGTGGCGTACAGACTGGCACTTCCCCCACGTTTGGCGTCTATACACGACATATTCCATGTGTCGAACTTGAGGAAGTATGTGCACGATCCTCAGCACATCATCAGCTATGAGAGCCTTGACATAGAGCCAGAGTTGACATATGAGGAGGAGCCAGTGCAGATACTTGATTTTGCTGTCAGGAGGCTTCGGAACAAGGAGATTCCCTTGGTCAAGATCCTATGGCACCGACAGGGTGTTGAGGAGGTGACATGGGAGACCGAAGCAGCTATGCGAGAGAGATACCCGCGACTCTTCTCAGGTACTTTCGCAGTTTAGTTTATCAGTTCTCTGTATGGCAAATCATTTCACTTTCTGGGTAAAATCATTCTTTGAGGTTTTTATGGGTTAAAAACCTTTTGAGGTTTTATGACAAACCGACGAACCCAACTTAGAAGGTGGAGTCTCAAGGACGAGACTCTCTTTGAGCTTTTTATGATTGTAACATCCTTAAATCCTAATGACTAATTAAGCCAAGATGGTGAATCATTAGTGAACTTGATGGAAATTAGAGATGCCATTAGTGGCTAATTGTGATAATTGTAGCTAGAGGTGATTAAGTGGCTAAGTATGATTAGTAATGTGATTACTATTCATGGGTGGGCCTTGGATGCAATTAGGAGGAGTTGGTGGGGTTTTATGTTGCAATTTTCCCAAGGATATAACCTCCCATAGGCGTCACCCCTTCCTCCCACTTCATCTTCTTCCTCTTGAAACCTTGGAGCTCTTTCCTCCATGGCTGAAAAATCCATGGACCTCCATCTTCTTTTTTAGTTTTCTCCCTCATTTCTCCACCAAAATTCGAGTTCTTTGGGCTCAAATCAAAGCTGGGGAAGGAGCGGATCTTGGATCTTACATTTCATGTAAGATCAAGGGCCAAAGAAGAGAGAGGGAATCCAAGCTTGAAGCTCAAGGTGTGGACAACCCAATATTTTCTTGGAGAGTTCTTCTTCAAGCTTTTGAAAGCTTGATTTGAGGTACAAATTTAGGCCTTCTCTTGCTTCCATATGTAGAGTTTTTACCACTTATATCTCAGATCTAAAATCAAGCCTTAGTTTTGAGGTTTTTGTTGCAAAAAATTGAGAAAAATAGACTTTATGTGCACGGTTTTCATTGTGTCCAGAATCTGTGTATCATCCTTTTAATCTAAGTTAGACATGTTATTTTGAGATCTTTCTTGGGTTCTCTTGGGTAGAATCATATGTTGATTAATACTACATTAAGTTAGACTTAAATCCATGGGGTTAAATACGAAATTGCATATGATTATAACATCTTAAAGAGGCTATACATGGACTGTCCACTGAAATTTTCAGAGTTGTTGTTGTAAATGTTGGCCAATAACTTGCATGATTTGGGAGTCTTCTTTAAATTCCCTTGAGTAGATTTACTTACTGATTATGACCCCAATAAATTGGCTTATGATTCTTGGTTTTAAATTTGAAAATTTAGGTGATTAGAAATGTTTTGGATGTTGACATATGCATGTAACTGAATGTGTCCAGATCTGTCCATGAACTTTAAGTTAGTGTTTTAAGATGCATTTGAGGAGCTTCTCCATGTTTCCTTGAGTGAAATTACTTGTTGGTATATAATCTTTCATATTAACCTTTAGTCCATGGAGTTGTTTTAGAAAAATAAGGAGTTTTGAAGAGTTGTTGACTACCTATATCCTACATGACATTGAATGTCCAGATCTGTCCATGCATTTTAAATTAGAGTTTTAGGATGTATTTGGGGAGTTTCTTCATGTTTCCTTGAGTGTAATTACTGGTTAATACATACTCTTTCATATCAACCATTAATCCATGGGTTTGTTTTAGAAAAACGAGGAGTTTCTGAAGAGTTATTGACTACCTATATGATATCTCACTGAATGTTCAGATTGGAGATGGTTGCCTTAGGACTAAGAACATACATGATTTTGACAATATCCCTTTAGACATCCTTTGGTGGATTTGACTATAGATATTTAGAGAATGTAATACACATGAAACCCATGTATTTGGATTGGTTTTGATTAAGATTTTGAGACTAATTTGGTTGTTGTCCATGAACAAAATTGTGACCAAATTCCATCGTAGAGTGCATATTTAATCAAACTTTTAGGCATCCTTTAATAAGTTTTAAAAAACACCAAGTCCCCTTGTTTCCCTATATTGAAATAGGAAATCAATTAGAGATTTAATCCAGTCAGGAGAGGGATTAAGATAGGATAATTTTCCTTATGTTTACAGCCATATGCTTATTATACACATAGGTCTATAAGTGGAATAGATACATGATTGGAGCATGGGATGCTCTCTAACAGACCCCATTAAATGTTAGACCTTAAAGTAAATTAAACACCTAAATAGCATCTTTAAAGTCATGAAGTTGGGTGTGAACTAAAAGGACTAGATGCCTTGGATTATTATGAAGTATACACATACAATGACAATGTTTTGGGGTGATCAAAAAGTGAATAGGGTAAATCTCTATTTTGTAATCATTTTAGAGCATGCCTAAGGGATAATTGCTACTTATAAAGGTGGGCTTGAAACACCTATTATGATATTAGAAATTTGGGTATGATCTTAAGGATACATATATATATATATATATATATATATATATATATGTAGTTACTATACCGGAAAATAAGACTATATGAACTTGCCATGAAGGAAGTCTTCCTCTAAGGAGTAGCCCGATCAATGTAGGTTTTTCCGAATCTTTTGGGGCGTAGGAAAGAAAGAAGTTTCCGATAAGATAGCCAAGATCATAAGATTGATGTTCTTGAGTAGGAAATTAGAGAGAGACTATCGTATCAGGTCTGTATCGTCGACCTTGGATCAATAGAGGTTCTTATAGAACAAGTTCGGGTCTAGGACCGATAACTTGTAGATGTGAAACAAATCAAAGAAACCATAGACGCTAGGGTGTAATATGAAAATAAAGAAATGGTGATGTCACATATGATCAGTCATGGAGAATGGTGCTCTGACTGGTGCGAGGGCGCGTGACCCTCACCTGAGCAGGAGATGAGGTCGCTCAGGCTTGGGTAGCGACATTTAGAGCATGGGTCTAGGATCCCAGTCTTTTTACGTGTTTTCTTCGAGCCGGCTCGGTTTTTACGCTTCGTTGGGATCCACGAGTTGTCTAGACCATTCCGCTGACCCGTTGGTTTTTCTTTGAGAGCCTAGGTTGGGGGTTCTCTGCGGTTAGTTACGAGCTCGTCTGGTTTTTACTAGCTTTTCTCCTTCGGAGTTGAGCAGCGAGAGAGGAAGTCGGGTCCGGCAGGCTTACCTCTTCTCTTTCCTGCCTCCAGTGGCATAGTAGTCGTACTACCACTACCTTTCCCTTGGACCACACTTCCAACTGGGATTGGCGAGAGCAGACGAATCCCTTCGGGGGTTTCCTCACCGCTATAATTATTACTCTTCCATCAGATTGTGCTCTGGTGATAGGATTGTGATTAACAGACTTGTGACATTTCACCATTTGCCCAGTATAGATGAAGTTTCATCAGGTTAACATTGATGTCCCATAAATACCTTTCCACTATGTCGTGCACTGGTGATGGGGTAGTGGTCAGTAGACATCAATGTCACCATTTGTACCTTTCCGCTATGTCGTGCACTGATGACTTCATTATTACCTTTCCACCATGTCGTGCACTGGTGATGGGGTAGTGGGTAACAAACACTAAAAACTTCATCGATACCTTTCTGTCAGGTTTATGACCTCGTGATGGGGTAAGAGATATGTGATCTTTAGACTCTTCCGCTACGAGACTAATGACGACAGTACCGTTAGTCGAGACTAACGAGGAGTGAATGTGAGAGAGAGCTGTGAGTACACGTACACCTTCGAGAGCGAGCTATCACATGTGTCAACCGAGGATCAATGTGAGTTGAGAGAACAAGCTAAAAGGAGTGTTGGGAACTTAGTTAGGATGCAAGACACCATCGCATGCCTACGGAGGCACCCCAACCCTGAGGCGTACTCGACAACTTTGTGACAGATACTTTCTTGTCCTTTTTCTACTATGGCAGGCAAAGGGCCTGCGATCGAGTAGGCGACGTACTTGGGGCTGTTGTTGTTCTTTTGGTGCTGACACTTACAGAGCAGGTATATTCTTTTGGAGCTCATTAGACAGTCGTTTGTTGTGTTCTCCTCTGTAGTGTTATTTTGGGATACATACATGTATATTGAATGTTGCGAAACTTCAGCATGTATATGAATGAAATGAAAATGAATGGATATGTTGTCGTTCAGTTCTGGTGTACTACTTACTTCCGCTTTTAGTTTTTTTGTGGTTGCTTGCTTAGCCAAATTTAAATCTTGTGAATGTCATGTTTAAAAAAAAAATTCCCCAGGTTTTCATAAGCATGAGAATAACTTAAGCTTGTTAAGTGTGCAAATGACGTGTTTGACGGGTAACCTAAGGTCCTCAGGAGGACGGTCGTTTACACTTAGAAGGGAATACCCCGCTCCTCGATGAAAGAGTTGCTAGACTAGGGGACTAGAGTGACCTTATTGAGGAAGGTTGTTTCTTTGCCATTTTTGAGGTGGGGAGCTATATATCACTTGCATAGTTCAAGTAAAGTTCATAGTCATTAGAGTCTGCGTATGTAAACTAGTTTTGACTAGACTATTGAGGCAACCTGAATAGAAGTCTTATAGAACTTAGAGTTTGTTAGGTTTTAAGTCCATTTCCCAATAAGGTCTCTCAAACTAATAATCCAAAGGTCTGATCGAGTTCCATAATCCAATTTTATGAAGATAATTTTAATAAACACTATTTTCCTGAGGTCTTTGCTTTTTCTTTTCTTTATTTCTTTTTCACTTCTTTTTCAAATAAGTGTTTTCTAGGGGACTAGCAAAGGTAAAGTATAGGGGAATGGCGAATCGATGATTCACATCCCTTATTCTTTTATTTTAGCCAAATTCCCTATGCAAAAATACCTGTAAATATATATCAAATACAATAAATTTAGCATTGTGCATGCATTTGTAAATATTGTGTAATTAACACTCTTTTTGACCAAAATAAAAGAATAAAGAAGAAAATAAAAAGAAAGAGAACTAAATAAGGATGTATTTATGCAATAAATGCAAACAAACCTGAACCCCGAGAGAAGGGCAAATACATGCCTGATCGAGAATAAAGTAGGGAGAGATAAGGTCCTTATCACTGTATATATTCAACGCTACTCATCATGTATATATCCTTCACTTATTTTATCTCTAAATAAAATAATCTCAAAAAAAATCAATTTGCTTAATAAAATTGGTAAATAAAATTAATTATAAAAGTAGATTGTGTACAAATGTACAACACCTATACTTGTGTGTATATATATATCGTAAATAATTTGTATATGTTTATATTTTTTAGACTTGTATATATTCCTAATAGTTGAAATAAAACTCATAAAACACAAATTAAATTAAAATCAAAATAATCTTTTCATTGTACAAATTTCCGAACATGTATATATTGTACATAATACCTATTTGTTTAATACCTATAATTAATTTGTAAAAATCAAATAAAATATATTATACAGTTTAAATTATTTGTAAATAAATAAAATATAAAATTTAATATATTTTGTAGAAATGTTAAAATAAAAATACATGTACATAACATATAGGTATAGTATACCTATACATAATAATATATACTGTATTTTCCATAATATATTTATTATGAAAAATTATTACAAATCATAAACAAATTGTATAAAATAAACTAACAAATTTTTTATAATTTCTTATTCTAAATTCCAGTTACAATTTTAATAGATTTTTTGGTTTTGTAAATTCCTGAATTCTGATTGGTCGACCCGGGTTTGTTGACCCAGGTTAACCTTTCCTCCAACCAGGTCCGACCCGACTCCCCTTCACCGGACTCAATTTCTCCATATTCTCCCACTCGACTCCGTCTGGTCATGCCTTGGATTGGACCCTTCGCTTCCCTACAGATTATGATCCTTGCAGATCCCTAAACAAGTACGGATGCCAATAAGGTTTCGCACCTTCACTCGATCATTCTAGACCCTTGAGGACCCTATAAATCATCTTCACCAGCCTCCATAGCGAGGCAACTCGTTCCTCATGCTCCTTTCCCTATTCATGTTTTTAGGATCGTGACAGGGTTCTCTTGCTCGCCTTTGGAGCCTGAGTAGGTGACCGGATTGGGCGTAGCTCAGCTCGTGGCCGCACTTCAGCGCCACAATTAGCCTTCTGCTTTCCGCTGTAGAATTGAGACGATGACACGGCCTCAACCTCTGTTTCCCTTCGTCGATCATTTCAACATCTCAAGTACCCTCACTCACTTCATATTTTGCCATTTCCTTTCGCTTTTTGCTTATCATCGTCATCCACCATCTTGGCTCCGACCATCGGGTCGAGGCTCCACGCTCGCATCCAACCGCATAGCACAAACCACCTTCTTACATAGCCCTTTCCATCCTATATCTTGCTCATCAGAGAAATATTTAGGCACAGATCTCCCTCCTCCATTTTTCGTCGGAGGTCAATCATCATCGACAACCGCTTCGTTGGGTTTCTCTGCAAAATAATACCACGGGAGCTACAACTCCAGGTCCTGCTTCTCTTTGTAGGTGCGGGAGCGTGTTAGGAGGCTCGAATCGAGCATCAACTTCAAAATAGGAGCAGCACTAGGCAGTCACACCTCAAATTCTCTTAGAGCCGTCCTCCGTCGCATCCCAGCAATGTCCCCGATGCGGAATCACTTCAGCAAGGCGTTGGGCTTTTCAACGAGCTGATCAGACCTAAGGGTCGCCAGATAATCCAGATCGAACCTCGCCCCTGTGTTCCCTTCATCACAGCTCATCCAGATGTCGTCCCCTCTGTCGGATAGAGAGCCACGTACCATTCTTGATCTGGATCGTCCATCCACGATGCCATCTAAGATGTCAAACCTTTTCCAGGCGCATCTGACAAGCACATCCATCTCCTTTTCAGAACCGTCAAATCTGCGCTAATGGTCATCACGACCATACACTAAAGTGCCTCCGAGTGTGCGCCCGTGCCTACCAAGGGTATATTTCACTTTTTACCCTATCTTTTATGTTATTTCGCTTTAGTCCAATAATTGTAATATGTAGTTGTGAACTTTTATAGAAAGGACCTCATAGATTTTTATTTTGCATTTCAGTCCATCCGAGTTCGAGTCACGTGTGTCCTCACGTGTATTTGTGGGATATTTGTATATTTGAACATGGTGCTTTTAAGTGTTAATGAATTAGTTGAAAGTTTTTAGTAATTGCACTTATGCCTCTGTGAGTGTCTGTCACGTGTAGCATACATTTTTTCTTGATAATTGCAATTTTAACGATGGATTTTCATTGCTTGTTAATTTTTTGGCCCTAGGACTTACAATAATCGCATACAGGTCCTCTAAACAATGTTTAATGTTCATCTCTTTATTGGTTGCAACAAATATTAATTCTGGACCTAAAAATTCATAAAAATTCTCTTTAGCTCCTGCTATTATGGTGTTTGAGTGTTTAATTTTGTTGTACTGAAATTCTTTTATTTACTTTTATAAAAAAACTCAAAAAACTTAAAAAGTGTCCTATATATAGCAGGAAAAATCATAAATATTCGAAAAATGTCTAAAAAATTCTAAAAAATAGAGCAGCTTTGTTTTGATTTGCTTGAATTTCTTTCCAATTTTCATTGCATTTGCTTTATAAAAAACTAAAAATTTACAAACCTTCAAAAAGACCATAAAAATCATATAAAGTCAGAGAAAAATCCAAAAATGTTGTTCTTGGTTTCTGATTATAGATATTTTCTTTTAATTTTTATTAAAATTAGTTTCCATGAGTTTTGAGCTTATTTCCTATTTCAAATTTGAAGATTATTTCTGGTTATACATTGTTTTCATCATTTTAGTATTTTTAATCATTTTGAAAATCCTAAAAACATCTAAAAATTCTCCAAAAAATTCAAAAACATTAGAAAAATATCAAAAACCCAAAATATTTTTACTTAAATTTCATATATATTTTTAGCTTATTTAAAAAATATAAAAAAGAGTGTTTGTTTTCCTTTTCACCTCTATTTGCCTTATTTTCAAAAACTAATAAAATAAAAAATATAAACCATTAGAAAGAAATTAAAAATCTTTTGATTATTTAAGTTGCCTACCTAGTTTATTAATTGTGCTCCTTCCGTTCGACCCTGGTAGTTATACCAAGTTAATAATAATAGTTCTACCACTTGCTTGATTTGTTCGATTTATTTAGTGCTTAAATAAATTTTCTATATTTTTTGACTCAATTGATTTGGATGACAACGACACATTAATTAATTAACTTAACCTGAATTAGTCAGTCGCATCATCAGAATGTCTAATAAATCAATAAAAACCTTATTTTTTATTCTTCAATAAGTCCTTTTTGGGACCTATTTTATTTTCTATTATTTATAACTCAAATAAAGAAACTTTGTACATTAAAGGTATAGATAAAAATATAAATAATAAATTTACACAAAAATAGTATGGAGTGTACTTTTTATTCTCTAAATAAAAAACCAAAACCCTAACTTCCCAGTCCCATATTTCCTCAATAAAAACTCAAAATATATCAAAATCCCCTTTATATTATATGTAACTTTTAATAATCTATTTAAAGAATTGGTTTCATTTAATTTAGAGTTAAGGTGTGAAAGTTAGGTTTTGGACCCCCATTGTATAATATACCTGAATAAATATTCATTTTATTTTATTCTTTATTATTTTTATAATTTTTGTAATTATTATTTATAATATATGTCCATATGAGAATAGAATAAAATTATAAAGAAAACACACACATAAAATAGTATACATAAATGCATGGAGGAGGAAACACCTATACTTATACCTATATATTATTTACCCCTATTTATTTAAGTGTACATATTATATCAAAAAAATACAACAAAATATATTTGTATCTAAAAATATACCATAAATTTCTAAAATAAGAAAATAAAAAAATAAAATAAAAAATACAAAATAAAAATAAAAATAAAATATACAAAAGCTTCGCCCAATCTCTTTGAATTTTTGAATCCACTTCTTCTCGTTTCCTCCCTTTCTCAATGTGTGCTTAGGCTCGAGCGAGGAGATAGCTCACTCGCTCGATCATTTGGCAAGTGGATGAGTGGGCCAGTTTCCACCATCTCTGGTGGAGCTTCACCGTGAGGTCCCCCATCTCTTGGCTCTGGCAAATTGAGGTACCTTTTCTTTGCTTTTTAGATAGAATTTACTTTTTGCTTTTCATTTATGCATTTAGGTTAGCATTTAATCCGTCATCGTAGTGTAAAATCATCACTTTCATAGTTCGCCGGAGTTTAGCTCCGACGAACCATCTACTGTGCGTCACTATGTTTTCTGACTCGCCAAACGCCCTCATTTCATCCCGTTTCGCTTCTTGAATGCCCCACGCACCTCCAGCTCACCAGATCCTTCATGGATCTGGATTTGGGAGCTCCACTAGCCTCACCCGTCGGTGCACCTCTGCCCACGTCCATTTCGACACCATTTCACCCTTAACAGGTCGAGACACTTTTCCCTAGACCAGCTAACTTTTTGTGCAAGATCCTGGGGAATATATGCCTCAAACGAGGCAATTTTGAAGCACTTGAATGTTCCTGGAGCCTCATCTCTTCATCGACCTTTGTGGCCCGCTCCGGCGGCCATCGGAGGTCATCGAGCCCTCCATCATCTAGAGGGCCACTCCAGGAGCATTGTGCATCCCTTATATCACCTCCAGGGCCACTCCAGGAGCATTGTGCATCCCTTATATCACCTCCAGGTTGTTGGAGTCACTCAGAATCGTCGATTGAAGCTCATCCAAGGTCGTGTTCTTCCTTATTCATCCAGGGAGGTCCACCGTCGTTGGATTGGGCTCCGTCTCCAGGATCTCCATCCACTATTGGATCAGCCATGTATCAACCGTAGGATCTTCATGTGGGAACTGATCTTAGACACTAAAGCCAAGCATCATGGGGCTCCTTGCGCCAACACGTGGCAAGTGGAACACATGAGAACGTGGTATTTTGTGCTTTTCACCCCCCTTTTTGTATTTTAATATTTGTTGGTAGAAAAATAAGAGAGATAATTATTTCTGAGAACCCTAGTCTCTCTTATATAGAGGAGAGACCTATGGGTAAATTACATAAGGCGGAAAAACAGAAATACAAATAAGAAAACGATACATATAGAATATAGAAATATACAAATATCTCTACACTCCCCCTCAAGATGGAGCATAGATGTCAATCATGCTCAGCTTGGACGAACACTTCTAGAATGGTCCTCTGAGTAATGGCTTGGTAAAGATATCTGCTGTTAGCTCTCCAGAACTAACATGAGAAGTAGAAATCAAGCCCTTCTGAATCATATCTCTGGTATAATGATAATCTACCTCGATATGTTCTGTTCTCTCATGGAACGCATGGTTGTTTGCAATAAACAGAGCAGCCTGGTTATCACAATGTAACTCCATGGGTAGAGGAACCTCTATATTCAAATTAGCTAATACTGCTCGAATCCACATCATTTCTGTACTTGCTTGCGCCATAGCCCTGTATTCGGATTCAACACTTGATCTTGCTACAATTGTTTGTTTCTTGCTTTTCCAAGCAACAAGAGAACTGCCAATAAACACTGCAAATCCTGGAGTCAATTTTCTATCCTTAGGACAACCTGCATAGTCTGCGTCAGCGTATGCGGATACAGAGAGAGTTTCTCCTTTCTTGAAGAGTAATCCTACACTTGGAGACAATTTTAGATAACTCAATATCATGTATACAACATCCATATGTACTTGTCGAGGCTGCTCCATAAACTGACTCACTCGACTCACTACAAAGGCGATATCCGGTCTGGTGATTATAACATAAAGAAGTTTTCCCACCATCTCTCTGTATCTTCTCTTATCAACTTCATCTGTATCATCATCATATAACTTCATGCTAGGATCCGTAGGAGTAGTAGAAGGTCGACACCCGATCATGCCCGTCTCTGCAAGCATGTCTGTAACATACTTTCTTTGGGTCATCACAAGACCCTGTACATTTCTAGCAAATTCCAACCCTAAGAAATACCTTAGGCTACCCAGGTCCTTAGTCACAAATTGACTGCCCAGAAAATCTTTTGCCATATGATTCCCTGCTCATCATCTCCTGTAATAACTATATCATCAACATAAACCATGATAGCAACTGTATCTCTGGATATTCTCTGCACAAACAAAGAGTGATCTGCATTTGACCTCTTGAACCCCTGTCGTTCAATCAGATCTGGAAGCTTTTGGAACCATGCCCTAGGACTCTGTTTAAGGCCATATATTGCCTTATAGAGCCTACAAACCTGTTGACACTCCCCCTCAGCAGCAAACCCCAGAGGCTGCTGCATATAGACCTCCTCTTGTAGATCTCCATAGAGAAATGCATTTTTAACATCAAGTTGGAATAAGGGCCAGAAACATACCACAACAACTGAAAGGAGAACACGCAAAGTGGAATGTCGAGCAACTAGAGAGAACGTGTCCATGTAATCAACTCCATAGGTCTTTGTAAAACCACGTGCCACCAACCTTACTTTGTAACGATCAAGGCTCCCATCTGCATGGCGTTTAACAATAAACACCCATTTGCAACTGATAACATACGCTCCAGGAGGAGGAGAAACTAGACTCCAGGTGCCACAGGATTGCAAAGCAGCCATTTCCTCTTCCACAGCGAGATGCCATCTTCTATCACACAAAGCATCCTAGTAAGTCCGTGGAATTTCCACGGCAGATAGAGCAACTGCAAATTTCTGGAAGTCTCCTGTAAGACGATGAAAGGAAACCTGAGAAGCAAGGGGTAGGATGCACAAGTACGCCTCTGCTTCCTAATGGTGATAGGTACGTCCAGGTTCTCAGGAACCTCATCCTGCACCAATCCCTATATAGAAACATCTCTAGAGTCATCATTAGAAACCATGTTATCAGAACAAACCTGGGGCATGCTAGATGATGGGCAATGACCATGAGCAGAAGGGGGTCGACGAGTATAGAATTTTGGTAATGGCGGAACCATGGTCACAGGCATCTGAGGTGGTGGTGGTATGACTGGTATAGGAGATAATTGACTCGTAGGAGGAGGTGACATGTAGATCTCAGCGTCAGATTCAGGAGTAGTCATTCTGTCACCTGTAGGAGAGAAAAACATCACAGATTCAAAGAATGCGACATCGACACTAACAAAGTATTTTCCACGTAAAGGATCAAAGCAACGATATCCCTTCTAAGTTATGGAGTACCCTACAAACACGCATTTGACAGCCCTGGGAGAGAGCTTGTCAAGACCTAGAGCCGACTGGTGGATAAACGCAACAGAGCCAAATACACGGGGTGTATGAGAGAAGAACTCCTTCTCAGGAAAGGCTATAGAGATAGGAGTTTTCTCACACAAGACCGACTAGGGCATGCGATTTACTAGATAACAAGCAGTGAGAACTGCATCACCCCAAAAAAAATGTGGAGCACGACTCTGAATAAGTAGGATCTGAGTTATATCAAGTAGATGACGATGTTTCCGCTCTATAACACCATTTTGTTGTGAAGTGTAAGAACATGATGTTTGATGAATTATACCACGAGAGGAAAAGAACAAGGAAAGTGTACGAGTACAAAACTCCATAGCATTGTTAGAACGCACAATTTTCACAGTAGAAGAGAAAATATTTTGAACTTCATAGATGAACATTTGGATCACATCTCCTGCATCAGATTTATTCTTTAATAGAAACACCCAAGACAAGCGAGAAAAATCATCTACTGCTACAAGATAAAACCCATGTACCTGATTATCAAGTACACGACTGGGACCCCAAATATCAATATGGACTAACTCAAAAAGAGATCTACTTCTCCGACTCTGACGACTCGGGAAAGTGGACCTATGATTCTTTCCCAACTAACACGCCTCACACTAGAAGGATGTCCTTGGAGAAATATGTGGCAAAATACGACACATCTTCTGAAGAGGTAGATGACCAAAACAGAGATGCCATGTATATGGAGAGACTGATCCTGTAGAGTGGAGTGTTGCACCGATATAGGGAGTACGGACCAGACGATAGAGACCATTCTGCTTATAGCCACCCCCAATCACTTTGCCTGTGAGTATGTCCTGAAAAACAAGAGACGATGGATCAAAAATGGCTCGACGGTTCAAATCCTTCGTAACCTGGCTAATGGACAGTAAATTCATAGAGAAATAAGGAGCATATAACACATTCTGTACTCGCATGGAGGGCATCAAAGTAATCCCCCCTGTCCTGTAATCGGAGAATGTGTCCCATTGGCTATCACCACAGTCCGCCCTGGAGGAACCTCTCTATATGCAGTTTGCTGCTCTTTGTCCCCAGATAGGTGATGTGTCGCTCCAGAGTCCATAATCCATTATGTAATCATAGATCCATCACAAGAGGTGAGAGCATAAGAATGATGAATCCATGATTCATTAACTTTTCTGTCGCATTTTGTCTTAAAACCCTTAACAAATGCATGTAAATATTCATTAATTTCCATTTTTTTAATAAATCCTCATTCATGAATAAAAATTCACTTTTAACCATCAAAATCATGTAAATAAATAAAGAACAAAGAAAAAGAACAAAAGGCAGATTGGATATCTGTATATATGTACAATATGACTTAAAATATAAATATAACTGCAAGGTATATTTATAGCCTAATCTTCAAGACCAAGTCAGCATGGATTGGTCGACAAACCAATAAGTAGGGGGGGATAAGGAAAGAAAACCATAAAAATAAATTAAGTCACACTCCATACACTTTCCACTATTTATGAAATAAATACAAAACTTTAAAGAATTTTAGTTAATTCATATGTATATATTTTTCACCAAACTCTTTTCCTAATTATTTCTAAAAATGTATATAAAAATATAAAAATAAGTTAAAAATATTAACCTGTATATATGCCAAGAAACCCAGCCTATAAATTATCAAAATCTCAACTTCCGAACATCATAACTTCTTCATACGAACTCCAATTTTACTCTACTCACCTTTAAAGTTCATAAAATAATATTCTCTAATTAATAAAGGTGGTTTCATCGAATTCGGAGTCCGTTTGCAAAAAGTCGATTTTGGGACCAAAAGACAACGGGGTTTATGTGCTATTTATTTTATATAACACACATTATTTATATTTTTCTTAATTTTATAATTTCTAAATATTTTCATGATCTTGTATTTTAACCCTAATTTATTTCATAATTTTTGGAGTTTATTTATTTTTTTAATAAAATTAAAAACCCTAAATTATAGGCAAAAATGAACTGTATAACTTATACATGTATTTATTAATATATGTAACCTATTTTATTAAAATCCCTGAAAATTCATATAATCCTTATTTATTATTCTAATAATTAAGAAAATATAAAATTATTTTTTAAATATTTATTTAATAAAATAAAAATCCAAGACCTATTTATAAATACATATCTATTAATATAATATTTATATTTTGAATAATATTTATTATTTATAAAAAATAATTATCCCATAAATTAGATACATAAATTATTCACATTTCTTATATTTATACCTAATTAAAATAACTTTATTTACTTTTAATAATGAATTTACAAACATTTTTTTTCGCATCTGGCCAACCAGGTGTTGACACTTATCAGCACCTGGATCATCTTCTTCAAAGAAGCTGTTCTGCCAGACTGTTCTGAGCCGGCCTCTTTCACCCATTTATTCCACACGCATCTTCACTCCTCCAGGCGATTGAAGCCATTGGATCTCTTCCTCTAACAACCCTCTCCATCGCCCATCCTTGGATCAAGCTTGGTGAGCATGAAATCCATCTATAAAAACCTTCAGACCCCGTTCGGTTGGGGGGTTACCCCCCACTTTGGGTGGGTAACCCCCCAAAACCCACACTTCCAACCCACTTGTGGGTCCCACTCCATTCCCATCAAAAAAATATATATTATACCATCACATCATCTAAAAATCATAAAATACTCAACTTTTACTCATTATTCCAAACTTCAATACAAACACATCACAACAACTATCCACTTTTTCAAATTTCAATACAATCATACAATAATAACTACCAACTTTTTCAAATTCCAATACAATCACATCACACAAACCCTCCCAACCCTTAACCCACCAACCAAACACACAAACTCAAATTCGGGTTATCCACCCCTGGATAACCCAGGAGCCGAACACCACCTCAAAGATCCCACATTTGAAACTAACTCCAACCACCTGCAGCTCCAGCTCCAGTGGCCGACCCTCATACTTTCCAGCTTTGCTTCGCCGGAATTGGAGGTGACAGCTCCGCCCCAGCAAGCTCGCGTGGAGGAGGAATCATGGGAGTAGGAGGTTCCAAGGCCACTTGTTGCCTTGCATCACAGCTCAATGTCGCATGAAGCTCCGGCGAAGGTCCAAGCCGAACCGATGGAGAATTTGCAACATAAACCCTGAAAGCTTCCAGATTTTAATTCCCGCTCCAGACAGTTTCCGGAAATTACATTTAGGTCCCTCCACAGGGACCTAAATGTAAAACACTTTATTTTTTTACAAAACAGTCCCTGTGAGGACCTTTTTGCAACAATTTCTATAATTTTTCTTGCGTTTATACCCCTGGGCTGTAGGGGATTATTTTTGGACCTCGTTTGACCTCAATTTTTGTTGATTTCTTTAGGGTAGTTACGCAACTACCCCAACAAGATTTTCAAGTATTTTTCCATGTATTTTTCTCGTGTTTTCATCGTGTTTTATTTCTTCGAAAATCGACTCCGTTTTGTTTTGTTTTCGTGTGTAGTTCGAGCCCGTTGCTCGGTTTTTTACCTACTATACTATATCACCTATATTTTACCTATATTCCACCTATTACTTAATAAATAAATCTTGTGAAAAATATCCCTTTTGAAAATTAAATAAAAATTTGAAAAGATTAAAATCAAATAAAGAAATAACAAATAAAAAATCAATAAAACTTTTCGTGTTTCTTTAATTGCTTTAAGAAGAGATAAAATAAAATCGCGAAAATATTTTCTCCTAAAAAATAAAAGCCCTCTATTCTGCCTCCTTGAGTTCGACCCGGGCACGCTTACCTGGTAAAATAAATAGTGTAGGTTTTCTTTAGAAAACCGAATTTGTTTGATTCAAGTTAAGATCTTTTTCGCGGCTTTTCTACACTGACTACTTTATTTTCTAAAAAGCCGCGATCGGATTTTAACCCTTACTTAGCACGAGTTATGTCCTCCTTTTTCTCTTTTGAAATATGAGGACATAGCACAAGCTAAATATAGGGCTGTGTATATATTGTATATATATACTTTTGTCCATAACTCGTACTTTTATGTATTTTCTATATCTATAAAATCCATAAAAAGTGGGTAAGGGTTAATTTAAAATCCACTTATATTTTTATTTATTACTTATAAATCCTTGTAAATAAGTAAAATATGTTTAAAACTTGTAATTAAAATATGTACTTAAAATTTGTATTTAAAATTTGTATAATATTTATTTTAAATCCTATTTATTAAAACATGTATAAAAACCATTTAATCTTTATAAAATCCTTTGCAGATAAAATTTGTAAAATACATTAGATATTTAACTCAAATAAAATATATTTTGTAAAATTCATGGATAAAAACGTTTTTTATAAAAACCAGAAAATTCATAAAAAATACAAAGTCCTAAAAGTCATAAAAATTACAACATCCTTAAAATCCATAAAAATGAGTAAAATCCAGAAAATATACTTCACAAAAACATGGTTGCATTAGCATTCACATTTTTCAGAATAAGTTTGATTTTTGGAACTAAGGACTGAGTCTAGTCTAAAGGATGGAGTCTGATTACGGCCTTTAACTTTTGTTGTAAGGAGCCTAGTTACGATATGGAATTTAGAATCTTCAGGTCTTTGACTTAAAATCTTTGGGTTCCATGAGACCATATTCGGGAAATCAAGTCTTATGTGCTTAAGTAGACCACTTGGTGTCATCCGTACAACTCCACATCAGTGAACCAATCTTGAACACCTGCACTCTGCACTTTGCTCGACTCGCATGGAGTTACGAAGGACAGTACATCTTAGTAGTGCATTTCTATCCTTATCTTTACGGCATTGACGTCTAAAGACGGGAGAGATTGGGGTTGCGATAGTTGCTTCGAATGAGGGAAGGATCTGCTGACACAATTTTTCTAAGACCTCAAAAAAGGGACGGAATAAAAAGATGCTATATCCGTTGAGGCACAAAAAGATGAATGCAGTGCAAGCAAATTACAAAGTCAACTCAAAGAAGAAGCCACCAAATAAGACCACAATGGTCCAAGCTTCCACCAAAAATGCCTGCACATCTTAGTGAAGACTTAGCTACACCGGTTGAGCTTCACAAGGAGATGCGTCTACACTGGTCACACTCCACTTTTTTTCTCATTCTTCTACTTTCTCTCTATACTCGATTGTGGACATAGCAAAACTAAACTCAGAAGGGAATACCTCCCTCCCCGAGGAAAGAGTAGCGGGATGAGGAAGCCATGGAAGTGTATAGCTGGGATGGACAGTTTCTTCGGTTCTCTAAGCAGGCAGAGCTAAATCAATTCACACACTGTACAAGTTGACTTCAAGGATGATAGAGTTTGTGATATGAATAAGTGAGTCTGAACTAGCTGATGTAGTGATCTTGAGTAAGGATTTGTGGAACTTGAGGACTGTTGAGAATAAAATCCTAATCCTAGTTAAGGTTCCGACAAAATGCTTGTTTCAGGCCCGATCGAGCTCCGTCCTTTGTCTGTTCTCATGAATTGGTTTAGGAAAACAAATTCATTCTAACTTTCTTTCTTTTTCACTTACTTTTCAAATAAGTGTTTCCTGAGGGACTAGCAAAGTTTAAGTATAGGGGGTTAATGAATCCATGATTCGTTAACTTTTCTGTCGCATTTTGTCTTAAAACCCTTAACAAATGCATGTAAATATTCATTAATTTCCATTTTTTTAATAAATCCTCATTCATGAAAAAAAGTCACTTTTAACCATCAAAATCATCTAAATAAATAAAGAACAAAGAAAAAGAACAAAAGGCAGATTGGATATATGTATATATGTACAATATGACTTAAAATATAAATATAACTGCAAGGTATATTTATAGCCTAATCCCCGAGACCAAGTCAACATGGATTGATCAACAAACCAATAAGTAGGGGGAGATAAGGAAAGAAAACCATAAAAATAAATTAAGTCACACTCCATACACTTTCCGCTATTTATCAAATAAATACAAAACTGTAAAGAATTTTAATTAATTCATATTTACATATTTTTCACCAAACTCTTTTCTTAATTATTTCTAAAAATGTATATAAAAATATAAAAATAAGTTAAGAATATTAGCCTGTATATATGCCAAGAAACCCAGCGTATAAATTGTCAAAATCTCAACTTCCGAACATCATAACTTCTTCATACGAACTCCAATTTCACTCTACTCACCTTTAAAGGTCATAAAATAATATTCTCTAAGTA
This sequence comes from Ottelia alismoides, assembly GCA_037367405.1. Classification (NCBI taxonomy): domain Eukaryota; kingdom Viridiplantae; phylum Streptophyta; class Magnoliopsida; order Alismatales; family Hydrocharitaceae; genus Ottelia; species Ottelia alismoides. The sequence continues at coordinate 653,135 of JAZKJV010007701.1, forward strand.
ATAAAGGTGGTTTCATCGAATTCGGAGTCCGTTTGCAAAAAGTCAATTTTGGGACCAAAAGACAACGGGGTTTCTGTGCTATTTATTTTATATAACACACATTATTTATAGTTTTCTTAATTTTATAATTTCTAAATATTTTCATGATCTTGTATTTAAGCCTAATTTATTGCAGAATTTTTGGATTTTATTTATTATTTTAATAAAATCAAAAACCCTAAATTATAGAAAAAATGAACTATATAACTTATACATGTATTTATTATTATATGTAAACTATTTTATTAAAATCCCTGAAAATTCACATAATCCTTATTTATTATTCTAATAATTAAGAAAATATAAAATTAATTTTTAAGTATTTATTTATTAAATTAAAAATCCAAGACATATTTATAAATACATATCTATTAATATAATATTTATATTTTGAATAATATTTATTATTTATAAGAAATAATTATCCCATAAATTAGATACATAAATTATTCACATTTCTTGTATTTATACCTAATTAAAATAACTTTATTTACTATTTAATAATGAATTTACAAACATTTTTTTCGCATCTGTCCAACCAGGTGCTGACACTTGTCAGCACCTGGATCATCTTCTTCAAAGAAGTTGTTCTGCTAGACTGTTCTGAACTGGCCTCTTTCACCCATTTATTCCACGTGCATCTTCACTCCTCCAAGCGATTTAAGCCATTGGATCTCTTCCTCTCACAACCCTCTCCATCGCCCATCCTTGGATCAAGCTTGGGGAGCACGAAATCCATCTATAAAAACCTTCAAAGATCCCACATTCGAAACTAACTCTCCAACCACCTGCAGCTCCAGCTCTAGTGGCCGACCCTCATACTTTCCAACTTTCTTCGCCGGAATTGGAGGTGACAGCTCCGCCCCAGCAAGCTCGCGTGGAGGAGGAATCATCGGAGGAGGTTCCAAGGCCACCCTTTGCCTTGCATCGCAGCTCAACGCCGCGTGAAGCTCCGGTGAAGGTCACCCATCGAGCAAGTTACCAGAGGTAAATACACCTTTTTTGCCAGACCTATTCCTCTATTTTCGTGAATTGTTTTCTCGATCGTCGTGCCATGATTAGCGTGGCTAATCACGTGATTAGCTAGCTTAATCCATTAGCTTAGACACTCATCCAAAATCCCTTTCCAATCGTTTCAAATCCACTTCAAATCGTGACTCATTTCATCACCATTTTCACGCATCTCGCACACTTCTCCTGGAAATCATTGTTTTTGATCTTGCGAACTCTTAATCCCTCGACCGATTCTTCGAATCGAGCACATCAATCTCTTATTCGCAGGTCCATCTTGAATCTGGAGCAGTTTCACATTGTCTGGAGTTCTCATTTACACGGAAACCAATCTCAAAGAAGGGGCGTCAGACTGCAACAACCATTTCTCCAGAACAGAGCAGTTCGAGCCTCCGTCTTCATTGCATTCCCACCGTCTCTCAGCGACGCCTCCGATCACCTTCCACCGTAGGCGAGCTCGAGGGGTGGAGGAGCCACACCTATGGCCCCACCGGAGAGCCAAAGCTTGTGTCAATTGATCGTGAAAAGTCGGAGAAGAGACCTCTGTCGTCAGCTACGTAACAAATTAAAGAACAGTGCAGAGCTCCAGAACGCACAGGTGTGCGACACGTGGCACGCTAGACGACGTCAGATCGCGCAATCAGCTTCTAATCGCAGCCGTCCAAGCCGAACCGGTGGAGAATTTGCAACATAAACCCTGAAAGCTTCCAGATTTTAATTCCCGCTCCAGATAGTTTCCAGAAATTACATTTAGGTCCCTTCACAGGGACCTAAATGTAAAACACTTTGATTTTTTAACGGAACTGTCCCTGTGAGGACCTTTTTGCAACAATTTTTATAATTTTTCTTGCGCTTATACCCCTGGGCTGTTGGGGATTATTTTTGGACCTCGTTTGACCTCAATTTTTGTTGATTTCTTTAGGGTAGTTACGCAACTACCCCAGCAAGATTTTCAAGTATTTTTCTATGTATTTTTCTCATGTTTTCATCGTGTTTTATTTCTTCAAAAACCGACTCCGTTTTGTTTTGTTTTCGTGTGTAGTTCGAGCCCGTTGCTCGGCTTTTTATTACTATACTATATCACCTATATTTTACCTATATTCCACCTATTACTTAATAAATAAATCTTGTGAAAAATATCCCTTTTGAAAATTAAATAAAAATCTGAAAAGATTAAAATCAAATAAATAAATTAAAAATAAAAAAATCAATAAAACTTGTCGTGTTTCTTTGATTTCTTTCGGAAGAGATAAAATAAAATCATGAAAATATTTTCTCCTAAAAAAATCAAAGCCCTCTATTCTGCCTCCTTGAGTTCGACCCAGTCATGCTTACTGGTAAAATAAATAGTGTAGATTTTCTTTAGAAAATTGAATTTATTTGATTCGAGTTAGGATCTTTTTCGCGGCTTTTCTACACCGACAACTTTATTTTCTAAAAAAATCGCGATCGGATTTTAACCCTTATCAAAGAACTACCTAACGTACTGGCTGTAGCGGATGTACTACTGAAATAGAGGCTGCCACATCTGATTGGCCTCCTGGAGCTGTGTCAGGAGGCATGATATTCCTCAGTCTGGCAACGAGATCATCGAAACGCTGGTCCAAAGAAGAAGGTGTAGTAGACTCAACTTGTGCTGCTACCCGAGCCGATGCTGGAAACCCATGCTTAGAGTAGCATGTATCTTCGGAATGGCCAGGATGGTGACAATACGTGCAGGGCTGACGGATCCGACCCCGACGACCACAGGGACCACGTCCACGAAAAGTAGATGAGCCACCTCTTCCTCTGGAGGCAGCCATCGCCGAAGGTGTCTGGGTAGTAGTAGAGCTTGAGATGGTGATTCGACTAAGTCGGCGGAAAGCTTCCTCCATGGGAGGAATAGTGGCGTCAACAAGAATCTGAGAGCATGCAACATCGTACTCTGGATCAAGTGCAACCAGGAATACACCTATCGTGGTAGCATTCATGTATGTCTTTTGCTGCTCAGGAGTAGCCGTCAAAGGCATGAAGCTATGGAGCTTCTCAAACATCCCTCGCAGGGATGTGTACAGTGAGTGGAGAGGACGTCCATTCAATTTGATTGTAAAAATATCATGCTGCAACTGTAGTATCTTGGTCTCATTCCGCACCTAAGAATATGTCGGGGCTAGAATATCCCACATTGCCTTCATCGTGGGCTGATGCAGCACGTCGTTGGTGATCTCTATCGTCAACATCCCAGATAATCATACCTTGGCATACGCATCGTCTGCCTCCCATGTGGCATGAATCCTTGTTTTCTCCGTCGGCTCATCGTCGGTAAGAATATGTTTCTTACCATTAGACTTCATAAGGCTCATGAACTGCATAGCCCATAGCTCATAGTTTGTCCCGTTCATCTTGACAATCGGTTCCGGACCTCTGAAGGCACTTGTGGCAGGTATGCCAACTTTGTTTTCTGACATGATGCTGAACGGAGATCACAGGGTATGTAGACTAAGAGAGATTTATCTACAATGACATTTGGGGATCTGATTGCATATGTAGACCTATGCAATCAAATCCATCACTCGATTTGCGCGAAGAAGACGAAGAACAATGGCTGAGACTGACAGCACTTGAGGCTGACGGCCTAGGAGGTCTTTAGGGGCCCGCGAAAATCAACGGGAGGCCTCCAAGGGCTTGGTGGCGGAGGCATGGGCCTGGACGGTGTCAGCGGTGCCCGGCAAGGAGGCGTAGACCTCAGCAAGGGGGTGGCCAGGGCGGCGGTGCATGCGGAGAGAGGAGGGGGTTGGCAGGTGGGGATCTAGGGTTAGGGTAAAGGAGCTCCGGTCTAGGACTGCCGCTCTGATACCATGTTGGTAGAAAAATAAGAGATAATTATTTCTGAGAACCCTAGGCTCTCTTATATAGAGGAGAGACCTATGTGTAAACTACATAAGGCGGAAAAATAGAAATACAAATAAGAAAATGATGCATATAGAATATAGAAATACACAAATATCTCTACAATATTTAGTACATAAGCATTTATTTATCGTGTTAAACTTTTGGTGAAATTGCATAGTGGCCCTCGTACTATAGTGGTATTACTATTAAGTCTAATCCAACTCGACTCATGTGGTTCCCCACATGAGCTGAGCATTTTTCCTATAAGCCCCTGCAACTTCTTGTACTTTGTTTCAACATTAAACCTTTCGTTTGTAGTTATAGACTTTTAGGAAATTTGCATAATTTATTTTTATTTGCAAATATACCCATGCTAGTTTATTAATTTTTATAGCTATTTGCCATTTATTAAAAATACCATTTGTGCTCTAAAAAATCTAAAAAAGTAGTGTTAAGTGTATGCTTGTTTATAGATTCACATCATATTTTTGGATTTTAGTTTTAAGAAATTTTAATATTTATTAAAAATCAAATGAGCAAAATTTGTCCCTATTTAAATTGAAACATACAAAAAAATACAAAAAAGTTTTGAATAATTTCCAAAAATATATATTTTATTTATTTCAGTATTTATTACTTCAGAAAAAATAACTAAAAACAGAAAAAGAAAGCTCATAAAAATTAAAAAGCTCTAAAAACCCTTATGAAAATATAAAAAATCCCCAAAAACTCAAAAAATATTTATTTCTATGTATTTAGGGTTTTTATCAGTTGTGCCCCTCTAAGATGTTTCAATTTCAGTTACGCCCCTCCCTTTTTGCGAATATCAGTTGTGTCCCTTACTTATTTCTCCGTTATCACTTGAGCCCTTCCATCATATTGACCGTCAAAAAATTAAAATAACCATGGTTTATTCAAACCATGGTGTGGTTTAGAAGGGCATTATGGTCAGAATAAAATCAGGGGTCGATCTAGGGAGGAGGGGCAGAACATGGGGATAGACAGGTTAGGCTGGGAAGGAGGGGCGGAGGAAGAGGTGCAGGGGTGGATCTCGGGGTGGAGCTTGAGGTTGGAGGGGGTCGGGTCAGGGAGGAGGGGACGGGCTATGGAGGAGGGACATAGTAAGAAGTGCTGGGGAGGAGCTCAGGGTGGAGCTCGAGGCTAGAGGGGGTCGGGTCAGGGAGGAGGGGTGGGCTGGGGAGGAGGGTCGGAGGCAGAGGTGTTGGGGAGGAGCTCAGGGTGGAGCTCGAGGATGGAGGGGGCCGGGTTAGGGAGGAGGGGGGCAGTCTGGGCAGGTGGGGCATAGGAAGAAGTGTTGGGAAGGAGCTGGGGACGTAGCTCGAGGCTGGTCGGGCCGGTCCAGGGAGGAGGGTGCGGGCTGGGGAGGAGGTGAGGGGGGGGGGAGGACGTGTGGAGGAGGAGGTGCGGGGGAAGAGCTTGAGGCAGAGCTCGGGGCTAGAGGGGGACGGGTCAGGGAGGAGGGGGGCGAGCTGGGGAGGAGGTGCGGGGGATGAGGTGTGGGGGAGGAGCTTGGGGCAGAGCTCGAGGTTGGAGGGTAGGCGGTAGGTTGTGGATGAGGGAAGAGGAAGATGTGCAGAGGAGGAGCTCGGGGGGAGCTCGAGGCTGGCGGGGTTGAGCCTGGGAGGAGGGGCGGGCTGGGGAGAAGATGCAGGGGAGCATGTGTGGGGGGAGGAGCTCGAGGCGAAGCATGGGGCGGAGCTTGGGGCGGAGCTCGGGACTTGAGGGGACGGGTGATGAATCCACGATTCATCATCTCAATATCTTGATCTTAGTAAAATCTCCGAGTAAAATCCCAAATAAATGTCCATAAAATCAATAAATTAACAAAATACCTCTTGTAAATAAAACTCACTAATTACTGTATATAAGATTGTACAAAATAAATTAACAATAAAAAAAGAGCCGCAAAATCAAAGGAGTTTTATACTTGTAAATAGCCCAAAACTTCATGGATTTTTAATAATTTCATTTCAACTCCTTTTTACCTAATTCTTTCTCTAACTTGTTTATAAAAATGTATATAAAAATACAAAAATACAAAATAAATTTTACCTTAAATAAATGCTCCTAGATCCCAATGGGAAAAAGCCGTAAAGACCAACTTCCAAGCTAAATTCCCGCTCCGTATGAACTCCAAATTCACCAAACTCACTTTTAAAGTTCAAGTTAGAAAATTATCTATCCAACGGAAGTGGGTTCATTAAAATCGGAGCTCATTTGCAAAAGTTGGGTTTTGGGACCTAGATGTACATTGTACATTATGTATATATTCATTCTTTGTTCATCTTACCTTTCTTAATTTTTAAAAATACAAAAAAAAAATCATGTTTGTGTTGTATTTTATTTATATTATTTTATTGTATTTTTCTGTTGTAACTATCTCTTATTAAAAAGACAAATATATATATATATATATACATAGTGTGTTGTATTCACTTGTAAATTCACCATTATTTTTTCCTTCTTTATTTTGTTGTAATTAAAGTAGATAACTTTATTTAATTTTATTTATTTAATTATTTTACATTCTCTACAATAACCACCATTCAACTCCATTACTCCACCATATTTTCTAACTTCTAATTCAACTCCACCATTTTATTAACCTCCATCCCACTCCATCTTAATTCTATCTTCCATTTTTCTTCTTCTTTATATACATGCCATTCTCCTCATTTTTGCCTTTGATCCATCTTTATGTGAGGAAAGCCTAGTTCCCTGAGTTGAATCGGTGACAGCGACGCAACCGCGGTCGAGCGACGACGGCCCTCTCTCCGGTGTGATTCGTTGGCTTTTTGGCCAACATCGCAGCCGCAACCGCGCGCTGCTCGAGCTCATCGCACGTCGGCGATTTGAGCGAAGACCGTGCTCTCACGAGCACTCCATAGGCACCCGTATCATCGTAGGTAAATTTTCTCTTCATTTTATCATATTGTCATTTTTGCATTTTTTTTAACACATCATATCACCACCATCTCCCATTTGTTTCTACTCCATCTTATTACCATAATCATATTTTTTTTTCACCATGTTCATTCCATGTTTTAACAAAATTAAAAAAATTTAAAAAAATTTAAAACAAAAAAAGGGGTTCTTTCATTACCACCACCATCACACCATTTGTTTTCTTCCATTTGTTGATACATCTTCATCTTCATAACCATCATCATCATATACTTTTTTTCCCATATGTCTGTGTTCATATTCCCTATCTAAAAAAATCAAAAAAAATTAAAAAAAATTAAAAAAAATCTCTTTTAATTACAGCAGTAAAAAGAGTTAAAAAACAAATAAAAAAATCAAAAAAAAATTAAAAAAAAAGCTGCAGGTGACGCCGCCGCCCCCCTTCTTCCACGGGCAGGCGGCGCCACCCGCCACCTCCGCGCCCCGCCGGAGGCGCCGCCCTCCTCTCTTCCATCCCGCGCGGAGGCGCCGCCCTCCTGCCACCTTCGGCGCCCCTCCGCCGACCCCCGACACCAGCCGCGCGGCCGGCCTCGCCCTCGCCAGCTGCTCCCTCCAGGACTCCATCACCGCCGGCGTCGCCCGCCTCCGCCGGTCCCAGCCCATCTCCAGCGCCAACCACCCGCTCCCTCCGCGCGCCGGCGAGCGCGCCGCGCCTCCGCCCCCGGCCGCGCCAACCGCCGGCCGAACCCCCCTCAAGTTGGGTTCCCCATTCTCCCATGCGCACAAGGAAGAAGAAGAGGTTTACTTTTCTTTCTATTTTTTAATGTAAATATTGCATTATAAATATTTCATGTTTCTGAAATTACGTTTTAGTCCCTGTACATCACTTGCATTGTAAATATTGTTTTTCTGACTTGCACGGATACCCCTGTGTTCCTACTTTAATTTGGACCTTGTTTATGCACATTTTTGTTCAATGAAAAATGCTATCATGTTGAGCAACTTATCCTCTATCATGTGATTATTTACTTGTATTTTTACGATAGTTGGGTAATTAATTAAAATTGTTAAATTGAAATTCTGTGTATTTTACCCAATCCGTGCTCCTAAATTAATATCTCACACACCGTTGCTCTAAAAATTCTAAAAAAAATATATATGATGCCTTGATATGTGATGTAATAACTACCCAAATTTCACAGCTATTAGAGTTGTCTTGTGCCTGAAATAAATTTCAGAGTGTATTTAGTAATCGATTTTTAATTAAATCCACAAATATCTTTTTTGCGAAATTTCACCTCTCCTGGATTGCTAATCTAAATATCTACTTGAGATAATTTGCTTTTTGATTAATTTGATAACGTGGATTTAATAGAAATTAATTACTCACGATCACTCTGTTTTCACTAAAAAATTCATAAAAAAATCATAGCTTATCAAAAAATTCTAAAAATATTACTGTAGCTTTCTTGCATCAAGTTTTACTTCCAGTAATTTTTTCATAATTTTTGCTTGCTGCTTGTGTGAAAAATTACGAAAAAACCCATAAAAAGTGTGCATTTTTATTTATTGCATTTTAATCCCTAAAATTTAAAAAATCTGTTTTGTGTTCATCTCTGGATTAGGACTTTAGGAAAAATATAATTTGGCTAAATTGGATTAATTTCTCATTAAAATTAATTTGGCTAAGTTGTGTGTTTTCTTAGGTGCTTAATTCACTTGCATTGGCATCCTATTTGCATTAAAAAAATATAAAAAATACCGTTTGGATATCTAGACCTAAATTTGCAAATTAAACCCAAGTTGTTCCTTTGCCTCCCTGAGTTCGACCCCGGACTTGCCCGGGATAAAAATTAAGCTGAGACACTCTTCACGGAGATCTTCTCTCGGTTCTGACCGAATCGCTGAGTACACGTATTACAACGTGACCAAATTAAACACCGTATTCAGCAACTCGTCAGATGGCGCCGTTGCCGGGGAGGCAAACGGCTTAGGAACTAATTTAAAAATTTAGATTTAGATTTTCATTTTACTCGGGTAGTCTGACCCCCGAGCCACTTGTATTTATTCCATTTTTTGCAATTATTTCTCTTCATATTTTTGTATATATCTTATTGTTTATCTCTCTAATATAAATCTTTGTTTCCTTGCGAGGGCCCGGTGGACTTGGAGTGCATCGGAGGTCGACGGACGCGACGCGCGCCGACTGCTGAAGTACGAGGATAAAGTAATTTATTTTTGAGAGAATTTTTGTAAATTATTGTAATTATTTAGGTAGTTGCTCATTTCTAGCGGCTCTTGTTTGAGAGCTCGCGCATGTAAAAACACTTAGACATTATTTGTGGTGTGTCGAGCCTGTTTCACTCTCCGGCGAGGGTGGGGCTTGACTTGAGTGGCGAAATTAAGGATTAGGCACACAGTAGTTTAGATTCAAACTTGTTTGTGCCCATCATAATTTAGGCCACACATATCTTAGAAGATTCACTTATCTTATAAGATTCATAATGAGACGCACATAAACACGTACTACTTAGCTCAAATGCAATCAATTCTTCCCCGCTAATAGTATACTGTTTAGGTGCGGTTTTCTCGATCTGCATGCATTTAGTGTAATTATTTACAAATTCAGTTTTGCATAATGCATGAAGAGTGTGGGATTCACTGTAAGTATACCTTCTTCTGAGCATGCATCATAGTTTCTCGTTTGCATTCTGATTTCCGATTCCCATCTTGTTTTACAACTTAAGGTTAAAGGAAATTGGGGGACTGAACGGTAGACGTACTTGTGTGTTCACATAAATTTCAAGTGATAACCTAACTCTAAAATTGGGACTGAATTGAGCAGGTCGATCTAATTAATTGGATTAAAAAGAACCATTGTTCTCGAGTGCAGAAAGCCCTCATTGTTTGTTTTAACTGCAAGTGAGAGAGAGACGACCCTAGGATAGAGCCAAGTCTGGATTTCTTACTTACTACTGGTTCTTTCTTTTAGGCGATTAGCTACTTTTCAGTGAGGATTTACGGGTAGCCGGTAAACGGTCCGGACTTCCTTAGCAGAGTGGGACGTTTAGAGGACGCCTTAGTCCTCAAGGAACGGGTAGCCGTATTTTTACGGTCCGTACTTACTCCTATACTGGCTGAAATTAGGTCAAACTAGTCGTAAGAACCGGGTCAGTCTGTAGGAAAATACGGGCACCTAACAGCTCGTTAATCTTTCCAAGATTGTATTATCGCCAACTAAAATTGACCAGATAAATCGGCCGAACTCTTACGGCCATCACGTATTGAGTTGGTGAAATTGGGGGTTTGAATTGCGTTTGTATTGTGTGAGTTCACTCCGCACATTTACGTGCACCGTAGAACTTAGCGCCTCATTGATTATCGTGATCTAATCGGTTCTTTTGACATCGAAGATGACTGATTGGGGGGATATTTATTCGGACTTTGCGAATCTCTCGTTGAACCCTTCAAAAAGTACGTCTTCAAAGGTCCAAGCGCAACTTGGACCAACCTGGACTCATGACCCTCTTGAGCCCAGGATCACTCACTCTCGGGATGGTTACCCTCAAACCATTCCATTTCTCTCTTCCCACCTCACCGAGGAAGACCATCACCTTGGTGAGAATATCGTGATTCATAAATCCTCTTCTAATAAAGAACACATTGCTGATTCAGGCCATACAGAAGACACGAGTAAAATGCCTCCAAAGAAGAAAGAAGAGGAAGAAGAGAACCATGAAGACCCGATGAGAAGTATACTTGCCCGATTAGATGCATCTGAGCAGCAACAAGCATTACTGAGAGCTCAGTTGGGACAGTTAAATGTTGGGGTCCAACTACCAATGGATGCGGCATATAACCCCGGACAATATCAAATTCATAACTACTTGAGTCCGGCCGAACCGAGGTTGATTTTGAATTGAAGTCCATTTCCTGAACCTGCTGCCACATTTTGATGGGAATGCTTCTGAGGAGCCATATGCATTCCTAAGGGACTTTGAGCTCATCTGTGCTAACCTCAAACATAATAATGTTAGCCAGGATTATATTAGGCTCAAAGCCCTTCCATTTGCCTTGGGTGGAAAAGCCGATTACTGGGTGAAGAATCTTGGAATCATCGTCACCACTTATGCCCAGTTCAAGGACCTATTCCTAAAGAAGTTCTACCCGTTGAGTAGAACTAACATGATGAGGACGCGAATTACAAGTTTTTCCCAATTACCCAATGAAGCCTTCTGTGATGCTTGGGAAAGATTCAAGGACATCCTGCAAAAGTGTCCTTGTCATAGATTAGATGAAAACATCTTGGTCCAATCCTTCTTCACTGGTCTCAACCCTGAGATGCAGGGTTTAGTGAGCGCTGCCTGTGGAGGCAGCTATACATCACGAGGAGCGGATACCGTCTGGAGGGTATTCGAGCAGATGGCTGAAACTAGCCGCTCACAGATGGCCAGCAGGGCCTATACACCATCCCCCAGTTCACTCTCATTTGGAGGGGGATAATCAGCTGTAATCGATCTTTCTCAGGACGTGATCCCTAGCATGGGACTTCTTGCTGACAAGCTTACTGTAGTTGATAAGATCGACAGGAGGATTGATGAGTTAGACCGGAGCGTCTCCAAACTTCCAAAACAGATGGAGGAGTTGACTGAGAAGGTATCTAAGATAAGGATACCCGTCGTGACTGCACCCTCTGCTCCCGTATACCGAGTTCACCATGTTCAGGAGCAGTTGGTGTCAGGGCAACCGCAGCCGTGGGAGCAGGACCAATCCTACACCCACTCTTTCCAGCAGCCACCTCCAGTAGCAGAGACAGTCCAGGAGGAGCCTCCACTAGTTTGGGAGGTGAATGGGATATGGTATACTCAGGACCCTGCCAGGCAGGGAAGTACGGGAGACCGACAGACCTATCAGCGTCCCCCGACCTTTCACAACACCGCATTCACCTCCGCACCACCTCCTTCACAGCAGAGCCCTGGATTCTATCCACCCCAGCAGCAGAGGCAGCAGTACCAGCAGTATGGCCGACAGGGCCATTACCAGACGGGCCAGCAGGGCCCGCAACCCTAGCAGCAGCAGCAGAGGCAGTACACTGGCCAGCAGGGCCAGTCTTCCCGTTCTTCTTCCCAGTCTTATCCACTTCCTTCATCATCTAGTCCCATGGATATTCAGCAACAGATACTTGACGAGCTACGTTCCTACAGGAACGAGGTTCAGGACTTACGGGTGGATGTCAACCGCCTATCCAGATGGCGAGACGAGCAGACTGCACCCTCTACCTCGATCCCAGCCCAAGTTCAGGCTAACCCCAATAGCCTGAACCGTTCTAGTTCTCAGCAGCACTTTGGTTAGGTATACTATTCAACATCTCCTAAATCTGAACATGAGATTCTTTCGTGTGACGAGGCTAACCACATGTCACTCAGGAGCGGAAGGACCGTGGTCGTACCTGACCGGGCGAGGGACACGAGGAGGGGCATCTCTAGAGCTCTACCTGAGGAGTCTTCAGAGGACGAGGAGGAGAGGCATCATATTTCAGAGCCCCATCAGCACCATTCGAGGATTTCTACTCAGGGAGCCGAGAGGAGGAGGAGAGCACGTATGCAGCATCGTCAGCATGGATATTCTTCTGAGTCTACGGAGGACCTTGCATCTTCGGTTGTGGCGGATACCATTCCAGCTTCTATTCCACAACCTTTAGTAGATAGTTTAGATTTTGAGTCCGTGTTGCATCAAAAAGATTCTTGTATGAAGAACTCTGTTTCCGTTAAGTCAAAGAATGATCTTTCAGTTCATGATTCAGATTCTTCATCCTCTGTTCCCTTAGCTTCAATCCCTTTCCCCCGTGCTCTTACGGCAGGAAAGCGCATCAAAAAGATTCAGAAAGATGACCCCGACATGGCACGGTTTTGTAAAGAAAACATCATAGTTAAAGTGCCATTTGATGAATATGTGGCTAACCATCCTGCCTTCCAAAAATACCTTAAGGTGAGATGCACACCTACAAGGGTTAGCAGGAAGAAAGATAACCGAAATATAAAGACACATGTCTTATCAGTAGCCACAACCTATTGTCTCAAGAATCAGACTTTGCCAAAGAAAAAGAGAGACATGGGTGCTCACTATGTGGAGAGTCGTATTGACGACATTGCGTTTGCACGCACACTCTTAGATAACGGTTCTTCGATCAACTTACTCCCCTTAGCATTATATCAGAAATTGGAGTTGGGACCACTTCGCAAATCTAGAGCTTTACTCCAATTTGCAGATCGTTCAGTGAAGAGACCTAAGGGAGAAGTGAAGAACGTCGTTATCTCAATTGAGGGGCAGAACTATCAGGTGGACTTCACAGTCTTGGACATGGAGACCCCCAATCATTGGAGAGAATCTCAGATCATTCTCGGGCGACCCTTCCTTAGGACCGCAGGCGCAACTTTCGATTATGGTACGGGAATGATGAAGTTCCGTTCTCCAGGGGGAGAAGTGAACCTTGAGATGAAGCAAACCAAGTGTCAGCGACCCGATTCAGAGAGTAGCACAGAGTACTCATCTTCAGAGGTAGACTGCAGTTTGATTAGCACAGTTGGGATTTGGGGACAGATTCCTTCAGGACAGAGCGAGACCCTTTCATCTGGAGAGGATATAGTGCATGATGCAGTTTGCCAGGTGTTTTCTGATCTTGTTGGAGATGCATCAACCTATTCTCATGATGACTTAGAGATCCATCCGGATCTGTCAGTTCCATCCTCTTCGGAACAATCATGGGACATAGATGACGAGTCGGACGTGGCTTTTGCCGATTGTTTGGATACTTTTGACGATCCGACTCCCGATACTTCTGATTTGGTGGCGAGTACTACTCAGATTAGCCCACCTTCATGCAGCACGGAACCAGATTCAGATTCAGTTCAGCCAGATTTGCTTGATGATACCACATTGCCAGAACTGAAATCACTACCTTCTACACTTAAGTATGCCTTTCTTGCGGGACCCAAAGAGAGATATCCTGTCATCATTAGCTCAGACTTGACTTTAGAACAGGAGTCTAGGTTGTTAGAGGTCTTAGAGAGGAACCGCAAAGCAATAGGCTGGACAGTGTCGGATCTCGTGGGCATCAACCCCGCTCTCTGCTCGCACCACATTTTTACTGAGGATAATGTAAGACCTTCCCGTGAGTTTCAGAGGAGACTTAACCCCAATCTACGGGAAGTGGTGAAGAAAGAAATTGAGAAATGGTGCAAAGCAGGGTTTATATACCCTATTTCTGACTCCAAGTGGGTGGCCCCACTTCATGTTGTCCCGAAGAAGTCGGGAATTCAGATGGTCACCAACGAGGAGGGGGTAGAGATCGCGACATGAGTACCCACGTCGTGGCGCGTCTGTGTCGACTACAGGTGCCTGAATGCTGCGACCAAGAAAGATCACATTCCCTTGCCTTTTATTGATCAGATCTTGGAGAGACTTGCAGGGAAAGAGTTCTTCTGTTTTCTTGACGGGTACTTAGGCTACAACCAGGTGGCCATAGCCCCTGAGGACCAGGAAAAGACCACATTCACATATCCATTCGGCACTTATGCTTTCAGGCGCATGCCATTCGGGCTCTGCAATGCCCTGGGCACATTTCAGCGGTGCATGATAACCATATTTGCCGAGATGGTGGGAGATTTCCTGGAAGTGTTCATGGATGACTTCTCGGTCCATGGTGATTCTTTTGATACATGTTTAGCGCACTTGGACCGAGTCCTCATGAGGTGTAGAGAGGTGAATCTGGTACTCTCCTGGGAGAAGAGTCACTTTATGGTGACGGAGGGTATCGTGTTGGGGCATGTCATCTCCAAAAGGGGAATGGAGGTTGACCCTGCCAAGGTGGAGGTGATCAAGAAACTCGATCCACCTATCAACGTGAAGTCAGTGCGGTCATTCTTAGGGCATGTTGGATTCTATAGGAGATTCATTCAAGATTTTTCAAAGATCGCCCGCCCACTGACTGAGCTCTTAGGGAAAGACATAGAGTTCGTTGTAGATCACAGGTGTCTGGAGGCCTTTGAGCTCTTGAAGAGGAAGATTTGTGCCTCGCCTATCCTACAAGCTCCTGACTGGTCTCTCCCCTTTGAGATCATGACTGACGCTTCAGATTTCGCTATAGGAGCTGTGTTAGGACAACGGCGAGAGGGGATTCCATTTGCGATTCACTATGCGAGCAAAGTTTTAGATCCTACATAGAAAAATTATACAGTGATTGAAAAGGAAATGCTCGCGGTAGTATGGTCCCTCGAGAAGTTCAGATCATATATTTTGGGCTCTAAGGTGACAATTTATACTGATCATACAGCCATTCGATACTTAATGGAAAAGAAGGACGCGAAGGCGCGTCTTCTTAGGTGGATTTTACTCCTCCAGGAATTTGATTTGGAGATAAAAGATAAACCTGGAGTGAAGAATGTTGTGGCTGATCACCTTTCTCGAATTGAACTTAAGGATTCTCCTGATCATGAGCGGATTAGAGAAACCTTCCCAGATGAGTCAATTTGTGTTATTGACTCCCTCCTGTGGTATGCCAACATGGTGAACTATCTTGTCTCCAAGTAGGTTCCCCATGGTTGGACTAGGAGCAACATTGATCGACTGAAGTCGGATTCGAGGAGATACCACTGGGACGATCCTTTCCTTTTCTTCGAAGGATCGGATTGTGTTTGGAGGTGTATTCCTCAGGAGGAATACCAAAGTGTCCTCACATATTGTCATTCACTTGAGGCTGGAGGACACCATTCGGGAAAGAGAACCGCTCACAAGGTACTTCAATGTGGATTGTATTGGCCGACCTTGTTTAGAGATGCCATTGATTTTGTACGGTCGTGCCCGATCTGTCAAAGGATGGGAGGGACAGTTGGACAGAGAGATGAGATGCCCATACAACCGATGATTATTTGTGATGTTTTTGATGCATGGGGCATAGATTTTATGGGTCCCTTTCCCAACAGCCATCGACATGAGTATATTTTGTTGGCGGTTGATTATTTATCTAGGTGGGTGGAGGCTATCCCAACCCGAACCGCAGACAGCAAGACTGTCTGTAAGTTTGTGAAAGACCATATTATTGCTAGGTTCGGGGTGCCAAAAGTTTTGATATCTGATGGGGGTAGCCATTTTGTGAATAGAGATATGAGATCTTTAGCTAAGGACTATGGATTTGATCATAGAGTTACTAGTCCTTACCACCCACAGTCCAACGGCATGGCAGAGGTTTCGAACAGAGAGGTGAAGAGTATTTTGCAGAAATTGGTTCGTCCCGATAGGAAGAACTGGTCTCAGCTCTTGGACCAAGTTCTGTGGGCCTATAGGACAGCCTACAAGACACCATTGGGTACTTCACCATTTAGAATGATCTATGGCAAGCCATGCCATTTGCCCACAGAATTGATTCATAAATCCGAATGGGCAATTAAGAAGATTAATTGGAGTTGTCACCTAGGGAAACTTTGTCGAGACTTGAACTTGAACGAGCTCGTGGAAATCCGAAACAGGGCATATGACAACAGTTTGATTTATAAGGACAAAGTAAAGAGATGGCATGATCAGCACATTAGGTGCAAAGACTTTGTCCCTGGACAAAAGGTATGGTTGTTCAATGCCAGGTTGAAGATGTTCCATGGGAAGCTCAAATCTAAATGGACGGGTCCCTTTGTGGTTAAGAAAGTGCACGAGAATGGAAGTGTAGAGATAGCTGATCTCACAGATGGTGCACAATCTCATGTGGTGAATGGACAACTGTTGAAGCATTTTGTTGATTCCAAAGAGCAGTTAGTCCAAGTCGAGGTCATCAACTTCATACAGAGTGAGCACAGAGCAGATACATCTTATTACTCTTCATGAAGATGCAGCATCAAGATTCAACATCTTAGAAGATTCAATCACTCTTGTGCATATTCTCTCTTCTTTGTATATTCTCGAGATCACGTCGGTTCTCACACTTACTCTTGTCCTATACTTAGGCTGACCAAAGCCTAAGTATAGGGGGGACCGATGCCTGCCATGTGTATTTACTCATCATTTCTCCTCTTGACCTCGTCCGCCCCATTTTTGCTCTTCTTCTTCTACACTTAGGATGTCCAGAGCCTAAGTATAGGGGGGCGGATCGACTTCTATACTTTCTATTATTTTAGCTTTCCTACGCTTAGTACGAGCTATGTCTTTTTGTCACCTAGTGCCATGAGGACATAGCACAAGCTAAGTATAGGGGGGCGTGTATATATTACATATATACTTTACCCATACCTCGTACTTTCACGTATTTTTTATATATATTATACAATAATTACGGGGTGGATAAAAAAAACAAACAAAACAAAAGTAAAAAAAAACTTTTTCCTAAAAAAAACTCTTTTTCTTTATTTGCTTAAAAAAAACTTTTTGAAAAAAAAGTCTTTTCTTATTCAACTATCTTTTTCAAAAAAAAAACTTCTTTGCCTTTGTTTGTCAAAAAAAAAGAAAAAAAAAACAAAAAAACCCTTTTTTGAAAAAAAAAACTTTTCTTAAAAAAAACAAACTTTTTCTAAAACTAAATACAACAACAAAAAAAAAAAACAAAAAAACATTCATAAAAAAAAACTAAAAAAACAAAAAAACTAAAACTAACTAATAAGTTGGTTTAATCCCTGACACAATTCACTTTCACACAAGACTAGTGATGTTCAAGAACACTTGGTTTATGAGGTCTTGAGATTTTGAGTTAACCAGCCTTAGTCATTAGGGTCCTTGACTTAATTATTCACATTTCCCTAGTTTGAAAGATGTGTGTGCTATATTGCATGCTTAGTCTCTACCTTAAGAATATGATCTGCACCTCACATACACGACCGCAGTTATGATGAGATGAGTTGTAATTTCACTTGAGGAACTGGGATGAGGGATTTGAGTTTGGACTTGATTTAATGATGCTCGAGGATGGGATAAAATCAATGAAGGCTTCATGAAACCTGAGTGTCAGCATCTTTATCCAGTATGAGAACATGGTTCTTGTACTATCTCTTGATATTTACCTATGTGCCAGAGTGTGATAAAATAAAAAAATGTTGATCAGTGTGCGCCAACTCTTGGTAAAAGCAGTGGAGCTAGCCAAAAATACTACAAAGCAATGAAATGTCAAAGAAAAGCTCTCATTCCACAAAGTCAATTATCAAAAGAGCTTCCACCAAAGGCGAGCGCTCCCAACCATTTCTAAGTGTCCACTTGGACCACCGCTATTAGGACCAGGAGTCGGGCTTGCACCAAAAAAGGGCTCTGCATCGTAAATGCTACAAGTCTGGGTGTAGAAGGTACGATAGGTACTCAAAAAAGGCACACCCCGGTGTACTCCCAGGAAAACAAGTGCAGACGGCTCCAACTTCTCTTGACGGACGCACTGATCAACACCAAAAATTGCGCTGCGTAATAAGTCACTTGAGAGGATCCTTGTTCCAATGAGAGGGAGAGAAGAAATGACACAATCCTATGCCCTCCATCAACTGGCCTGCCATCTACACTTTCAAGTCTGACAACTAAAGAGACGGTGGATTGGATGCAAGAAATGGTTTATTCCCTAGTGTTGAGGATCGGGTCCATAGGAGAGTCTCTTGGACTGGAATCTTGGGTGACGTTGTGACTCTACTCTTGTAACTGCGGTCAACACTTAAAGTCATATCCCTTATATATACGTATACAAAGAGAGTCTGATAATTAGGGGAATTGGGTACCTTTTGACTAGAGCTCGGTTCAGCTTAGAATTTTAGGATCTCTAAAACCGAGAGTTCTTGAACGGATCAAGTCTTGTATTCACATGCACAGTCAGGGGTTAACCCAACTTATTCATTCTTTATTTGCTCGAGGACTAGCAAAGTTTAAGTATAGGGGGGTGATGAATCCACGATTCATCATCTCAATATCTTGATCTTAGTAAAATCTCCGAGTAAAATCCCAAATAAATGTCCATAAAATCAATAAATTAACAAAATACCTCTTGTAAATAAAACTCACTAATTACTGTATATAAGATTGTACAAAATAAATTAACAATAAAAAAAAGAGCCGCAAAATCAAAGGAGTTTTATACTTGTAAATAGCCCAAAACTTCATGGATTTTTAATAATTTCATTTCAACTCCTTTTTACCTAATTCTTTCTCTAACTTGTTTATAAAAATGTATATAAAAATACAAAAATACAAAATAAATTTTACCTTAAATAAATGCTCCTAGATCCCAATGGGAAAAAGCCGTAAAGACCAACTTCCAAGCTAAATTCCCGCTCCGTATGAACTCCAAATTCACCAAACTCACTTTTAAAGTTCAAGTTAGAAAATTATCTATCCAACGGAAGTGGGTTCATTAAAATCGGAGCTCATTTGCAAAAGTTGGGTTTTGGGACCTAGATGTACATTGTACATTATGTATATATTCATTCTTTGTTCATCTTACCTTTCTTAATTTTTAAAAATACAAAAAAAATCATGTTTGTGTTGTATTTTATTTATATTATTTTATTGTATTTTTCTGTTGTAACTATCTCTTATTAAAAAGACAAAAATATATATATATATATACATAGTGTGTTGTATTCACTTGTAAATTCACCATTATTTTTTCCTTCTTTATTTTGTTGTAATTAAAGTAGATAACTTTATTTCATTTTATTTATTTAATTATTTTACATTCTCTACAATAACCACCATTCAACTCCATTACTCCACCATATTTTCTAACTTCTAATTCAACTCCACCATTTTATTAACCTCCATCCCACTCCATCTTAATTCTAACTTCCATTTTTCTTCTTCTTTATATACATGCCATTCTCCTCATTTTTGCCTTTGATCCATCTTTATGTAAGGAGAGCCTAGTTCCCTGAGTTGAATCGGTGACAGCGACGCAACCGCGGTCGAGCGACGACGGCCCTCTCTCCGGTGTGATTCGTTGGCTTTTTGGCCAACATCGCAGCCGCAACCGCGCGCTGCTCGAGCTCATCGCACGCCGGCGATTTGAGCGAAGACCGTGCTCTCACGAGCACTCCATAGGCACCCGTATCATCGTAGGTAAATTTTCTCTTCATTTTATCATATTGTCATTTTTGCATTTTTTTTAACACATCATATCACCACCATCTCCCATTTGTTTCTACTCCATCTTATTACCATAATCATATTTTTTTTTCACCATGTTCATTCCCTGTTTTAACAAAATTAAAAAAATTTAAAAAATTCTAAAACAAAAAAAGGGGTTCTTTCATTACCACCACCATCACACCATTTGTTTTCTTCCATTTGTTGATACATCTTCATCTTCATAACCATCATCATCATATACTTTTTTTCCCATATGTCTGTGTTCATATTCCCTATCTAAAAAAATAAAAAAAATTAAAAAAAATCTCTTTTAATTACAGCAGTAAAACGATTTAAAAAACAAATAAAAAAATCAAAAAAAAAAAATTAAAAAAAAAAAGCTGCAGGTGACGCCGTCGCCCCCCTTCTTCCACGGGCAGGCGGCGCCACCCGCCACCTCCGCGCCCCGCCGGAGGCGCCGCCCTCCTCTCTTCCATCCCGCGCGGAGGCGCCGCCCTCCAGCCACCTTCGACGCCCCTCCGCCGACCCCCGACACCAGCCGCGCGGCCGGCCTCGCCCTCGCCAGCTGCTCCCTCCAGGACTCCATCACCGCCGGCGTCGCCCCGCCTCCGCCGGTCCCAGCCCATCTCCAGCGCCAACCGCCCGCTCCCTCCGCGCGCCGGCGAGCGCGCCGCGCCTCCGCCCTCCGCCGCGCCAACCGCCGGCCGAACCCCCCTCAAGTTGGGTTCCCCATTCTCCCATGCGCACAAGGAAGAAGAAGAGGTTTACTTTTCTTTCTATTTTTTAATATAAATATTGAATTATAAATATTTCATGTTTCTGAAATTACGTTTTAGTCCCTGTACATCACTTGCATTGTAAATATTGTTTTTCTGACTTGCACGGATACCCCTGTGTTCCTACTTTAATTTGGACCTTGTTTATGCACATTTTTGTTCAATGAAAAATGCTATCATGTTGAGCAACTTATCCTCTATCATGTGATTATTTACTTGTATTTTTACGATAGTTGGGTAATTAATTAAAATTGTCAAATTGAAATTCTGTGTATTTTACCCAATCCGTGCTCCTAAATTAATACCTCACACACCGTTGCTCTAAGAATTCTAAAAAAAATATATATGATGCCTTGATATGTGATGTAATAACTTTCCAAATTTCACAGCTATTAGAGTTGTCTTGTGCCTGAAATAAATTTCAGAGTGTATTTAGTAATCGATTTTTAATTAAATCCACAAATATCTTTTTTACGAAATTTCACCTCTCCTGGATTGCTAATCTAAATATCTACTTGAGATAATTTGCTTTTTGATTAATTTGATAACGTGGATTTAATAGAAATTAATTACTCACGATCGCTCTGTTTTCACTAAAAAATTCATAAAAAAACATAACTTATCAAAAAATTCTAAAAATATTACTGTAGCTTTCTTGCATCAAGTTTTACTTCCAGTAATTTTTTCATAATTTTTGCTTGCTGCTTGTGTGAAAAATTGCGAAAAAACCCATAAAAAGTGTGCATTTTTATTTATTGCATTTTAATCCCTAAAATTTAAAAAAAATCTGTTTTGTGTTCATCTCTGGATTAGGACTTTAGGAAAAATATAATTTGGCTAAATTGGATTAATTTCTCATTAAAATTAATTTGGCTAAGTTGTGTGTTTTCTTAGGTGCTTAATTCACTTGCATTGGCATCCTATTTGTATTAAAAAAATATAAAAAATACCGTTTGGATATCTAGACCTAAATTTGCAAATTAAACCCAAGTTGTTCCTTTGCCTCCCTGAGTTCGACCCCGGACTTGCCCGGGATAAAAATTAAGCCGAGACACTCTTCACGGAGATCTTCTCTCGGTTCTGACCGAATCGCTGAGTACACGTATTACAACGTGACCAAATTAAACACCGTATTCAGCAACTCGTCAACGGCTAGGGAGGTGCGGGTTGGTTGGAGAAGAAGGGTAGAGAAATGACCTTGTCAACCTTGTTTTTTTAATTTAATTCCCGCTATATCCCCCACGTTAACGTCTGTTTGCATTGGAGATGGACGGCAACTAACCCGAGGGGCACAAGTGATAACCGAGAAAGAAGTGAGGGGCACAACTGATATTACCAAAAAGGGAGGGGTACTACTGAAATTGCGATATCTCAGAGGGGCACAAATGATAAAAACCCTAATATTTATTACAAGTTAAAAATAGTTTTGGAAAATGTTGACCTTATTTTATATTTTTCATTTTCAAAACAATTCATCCTTTTTTATTTGTTTGTGATTTGGGATGTTTTTGACTTTAAAAATGCATAAACATTTGTACAATTATCTAAAAAATAACAAAACAGTAAAAATTAGAAAAATTATTTATTTTGTACTTTTTGATTATTTTTAGTAGTATTTATAGTTATATTATCTTATATTGTATATAAAGATATAAATTTATTCCTATATTATTAAAAAAGAAAATGAAATAATAAATCAAAAAATTTAAAAAGAAAATAAAAATATGTAAAATTTAAAACAATTGAAAATTATAAAATAAAAAGTTAAAAATTATAATCAACAACCCAAGCAAAAATACATAGACAAGAGGAACACAAATTTTGGAGTCAATTTTCTCGATCTGTCTAGTTTTCTCCCTATGTTCGATACTCTACACATACTTACACATATATACACATTTTGCAGAGTTATCATAAATTTTAACTCCACATTTATTTTTGCTTTTATTGCTATATCTATTGTGGGTTAATTATTGAATTAGTTGTGTTTCGTGAGCATTCATTTCAGCGATAGTGTAGCACCCACCTTGTGTGGACTACATTAGGTCCTTGCAAAACCCATCTTTTCATTTGTCACCATTGCCAGGAAGCAACTGCACATATATTAGATATCTTTGTATGTGTCTTCTTGTTTCTTTTTGTCTGTATTTTTCCTTAATTTATTTTCTATTTAATTTGATATTATTTGTGAATTGTCTAATGACCCTCTTTGTTTGACTCTATTGCGAGGGAATTCGGATCGAGGAGGTACTCCTAGGAGAGCCTGTGCACCCACGAGAAACAAGCTCAACCTTGTGACCTAGGAGCATAAGAAGATTTTGAGGAATATTGCAGACAGAACATTTTGTCCTTTATTGCATTTTATTTATTTTTCTAATTCAAGTGAGAGAAAGACTATTTATTGTAATAACTTGGACTCTACAAAACTTTCACACTTCACGAGGTCCAGTGCCGAGCGATTGTTCGCATGGGGGCCTCGTCATTTTTAACACATTTTCATCGCTTTTATTTTTCTTTATGTTTCGCTTTTATTTTTATTTGTTTTGAGTGATTGAGTCTTCGCTTAGGATTTTCTTTCTTGATAGATTAAGGTCCAAAGCCCTAATATATTTGCATGCACCTATATATTCGCTTTTGGACAGTCAAAATGTAATTGTTGGCTATTTAGACTTTAGACCGTGGGTCGAGAGAGGTCACATAAAGCACTTGCAAGATCTGTTGTGGCATCGAAGACCAGAATTTTAGTCTCATTTCTGAGTAGCTAGCATCTGGTGCTTCACGCTAATAGTATATTCTACTCTAGGATGATTTCATCGGATTGCATTGCGTATAGATATGTTTCAATTCTACTTAGCATCCGTGCATGAAGAGAGCTGGAGGCAAGGTGAGCATTTCTACTTAGTATTCATCATTGTTTTAACCTTGCATTGCTTTTTTGATTCTCTCCCTTTGATTTTTATCACCTAGGATCTTAAAAGAATTGATCCCTCGTTAGATTCGTGCATTCTTATTAAAAATACAAAAAGGTGGTAATCAATAAAATTGGGACTACTAAGTTTACTCGACCCTAAAATCGAAAAAGAAAAATTCTTGTCTTGGGGAGAGTAACCCCCTTATTGTTTGAGCATTTTATTCATACATATACACTAAGGATTAGTGCCCCAATCCCAGGACTTCCCACATGCTTGTACAACTTTATATTGCTCTCCTAACTCTAAAACCAAAAAGACAAAAAGACCGAACTTTCACGGATGTCACTGTCTTGAGTAGATGAATTGAGGGGCTTGTTTTGCGTATACTAGTTTTTGTTTGTGCATAATAGATCTCCTCTACGCATTTGCACCTTTTTTCATGTATTTAAAAATACAAAAAGATTTTAGGAGACACATAGATGAGTCATTTTGTGTGGTGAGGGCACCCATGTTGGACCCTTTGACCAAACAACCACTCCAGTTCCCACCTTTGACCCCAAGGATGACATTTTACAAATTTCTCTTGGTCATTCTTCTATAGATGATGATTTTGATCTCCTCCCTTGTATGGATTTGATCCAAAATCTTAAAAAATGTTAACTGAACCTAAAGTGGTGGCAGGTATTCATGAGATTATTGAGGCCCCACTTCGTCAGGACAAGACCCAATTATTTGCACCTAAACCCAATAAGAAAAAGCAAATGAGCATATCTGAGCGTTACATTTTGACCATGGCCACTATCTACACCATCACACACCGCCTACGCTCTAGGAAAGGGAACACTGTCACACCTCTTGTGAGTTGCACTATATCTACCTATTCATATGGTCACACTCTCCTTGATGGAGGTGCTTCAATTAACATAATACCCTTCTTACTGGTATAGTCTATTCACTTAGTGGCACTCAAGAAAACAAGGATGATTTGTCAACTTGTTGATGAATCAGTAAAGAGGCCGAGGGGTATTTTAGAAAAAGTTGTCATTCAGATTCAAGGCATGAGCTTCACCACTAACTTTGTTCTATTACCCATGGAGACCTCCACCCCGGTGGAGCAT
Source organism: Ottelia alismoides (assembly GCA_037367405.1). NCBI lineage: Eukaryota > Viridiplantae > Streptophyta > Magnoliopsida > Alismatales > Hydrocharitaceae > Ottelia > Ottelia alismoides. Next base: position 677,882 of record JAZKJV010007701.1, read on the forward strand.
CCTCCAATCATCCTAGGATGCCCTTTCCTCGCCTCTGTGTGAGAGTCATCATTAATTGTGGATCTAGAGAGATTTCTTTTCGTTCTTATGTCGTGAGAAATTTATTGATCACTGCATCTACTATTGACCAGAGACCCACATCCCACAAGAGTGTAACCTGTTAGCTGACCCCGAGGACTATGACCTTGATGTTGATATCAAAGAGGTTTGCTTTTTTGATGGATGACTCTGAGACTCGAGGATTCCTCTTTGGTGAGGAAGACTCGGAAACCATAGACCTTAGAGTTCCCCCTTATGGTGAGTGGCGATGCGTTGATGTCATATGTAGGATTTACACTATAGACAAATTAGAGCGGAGGACAGATAAAGTAGTAGAGACTGTAGAGGCCAAATTTGACCTTGTCGCTTTCATCAAGGAATTTAGGCCTTTTGATGATGACCTAGCAGAGGCTTCCCAGCTCGAACATGATCACATTACTTCCATTGACCAGTTCATGCCTTTCCGCTTTGAGATCACTGAGGATCGTCATTAGGTTGATCCTGATTGGTTTGTGTCTGCTGATGACCCCGATATAGGCATGCTCCTTGTTAAATCCATTCCTCAACGATCATGTAAGAAGGTTCGCTTTCTACCTTCTTGATCTCTGTACATCCTCCTCTTTGTATATCCACTTTTGTTTTACTTCTTTCTATCTCCCGTTATTTCTCATATACCTCTTTCCGTGTGTTTTTCCTTACTCAGTATGTACTCTATCCTAAGTATAGGGAATGGTGATGAGTTGAGTGGTCTTTCTTCTTTTCCTATTTTCGTTTTCTTTTTCTTACAAAAAGGTATCACACCTTCACTACTATACTTAGGATGTACCTTGTCCTAACTATAGGGGATGTGCACCACGAGTGTTCATTCTTTGGTCCTCTCCACTATCTCTTTTCCAATTGATTTTCTGTCCATACTTAGGGATATCTTACCCTAAATATAGGGGGAGATAGTCTGAGTGTGATTTATTCAAAATACCACCCTCAACCATCCCTGCCTTGTGTACAGTCTGTTATAATTTGGATTATTTCATCCTAAATATGGGGGGATGGTCGACTTTGCATTCATTCTTTCATTCATTCCTTATTCATTATTCTTTAGACTCTTCAATACTAGGTACGAGTTAGGTCTTCTCTTTTTCTCTCTGATATATGAGGACATAGCTCAAGCTAAGTATAGGAGGGTCGTATATACTTCGTATATACTTTAGCCATAATTCGTACTTTCATATTTTTAGTAATATGGATAATTAATAAAATTTTATACACATAAATACCCAATTCTTTATATATACCGATTAATAAATCTGGTTAAAAATATTTTTTTGCAAATTTTTTGAAGAATAGTTTGGAAAACCTCTTGAAAATCTTTTGATAACTATTTGGAAAATGTTTTGTTAAGTATTTTCAAGGGTTTTTTATCGGTTGCACCCCTCTGAGATATTGCAATTTCAGTTATGCCCCTCCCTTTTTTGGAATATCAGTTATGCCCCTACCTTCTTGCAAAATTCACAGTTCTTCCCTTCTGTAAGGTAAAGTAGGGGCATAACTGATATTACAAAAGGGCAGAATTGTGAATTTTTCAAGAAGGTAGGGCCATAACTGATATTCCAAAAAAGGGAGGAGCATAACTGAAATTGCAATATTGCAGAGGGGCACAACTGATAAAACCCCCATTTTCAACCATTATAATTATTTTTGTTTATACAAAATTCTTTTCTTTGTTTGAAATAAAACACTTTAGAAATTCCATTTGCAAATGATTTTGAAAAAAAATGGTTGCAAAAATTAGTTTGAAATATATATATATATATATATATTATTTGAAAAATATTTGCAAAATGATTTTCAAATTTTGTAAAATTTTTGCAAAAAAATATTTGTCAAATTAGTTTGTAAGATAAAAGTTTTAAAAAACTTGTGAAAATCTTTTAAAATTATTTTTGATAATTGGGTACATAATAAAATCCTTTATAAAATTTGTATAAACATGTAATTTCTCAAAAACCCAAGTCTTGTAAATATGAGATGCTTCCCTAGTAAATATTTATACCTATCTTTTCTTCCAAAAATTTTTATTTAGAAAAATCCCTAAAATTTTACAAAAGTGAAATTCCCAAAAAAATGCAAAAATCTTTTTAAAAAATTATATAAAATTTTGCAAAATCTTTTCAAAAATCCATAAAAGTTTCAAATTTGAAAATTGAATCACTAAAATATTTTTCTGCATTGTGCATAACATTTGCATTTTTTGGATTGAGTTTTGATAATTGAACAAGTCTAAATATAATTCGAAGATTGGAGATTTGTTGGACCTTAAATATACTTAATCACAGGAACCTTATGGGAATTGGAATTGAGGTTTTCAGGTCTAGTTGACTAAATTCTTTGAGATCACGAGACCTGGTTGAGTGTCGTCTTAAATACCTAAGTAGAGTATTTCAGAGCATATGCATGACTCTTGTTGATAATGACCTAGCTTGTACACCTGCACTTTTCACTTTGCCTGCCTCAGTTGAAGTGGTAGAGGGCTGGATTTTCTAGCATGAGACACAATCTAATGGAAACATTGGAAACAACATTTTTGTGGCCATTGTACGCCAAATCGATTAAATGGCGACATGGTCTAAAGACAGAAGTTGTGGGTTGCAATAATGCTTCGAAAGAGGGATAGTCTACTGGATCAAGAAGAAAAATACTTATGAAATGTTGTTGAATATAATATTCAAAAAAATAAAAAATAAAAAACTCAAAAAAGTGGACATGCCTGATTGAAAAAAAAATTCATGTCGGAATGTACATATTTTTATAGTCAATAAGCATGCATGAAATTTATAGTCATATGTTTATGAGCCTGTAATCGGATGACTTGGCTATACTGGTCAAGCATCCTAGGATAGGTAGCTATACTGGCTACTGTCCATTCTTCTCTCCAACTCCTCTTCTTGAGCTAGTTGTACTTGAACTTAGAAGGGAATACCCCGCTTCTCGAGGAAAAACTTGTTGGATTGGGGAATTAGGGTCACCATGTTGGAGAAGGCTGACGTTTGCCACTTTAGCTGAGGGGATCTACCTATCACACACATTGTCCAAGATAGACTCATAGTCATAAGGGTTTGCGTATGAGTTGAAGTATTATGACCTAATTATTGAGGAGACTGAAGGATATTGAGAATCCTCAAGCGCATCACGGAAGCGTGATGATCGCATCGAATACGATCGGGGCGACTAGTCGTACTAGTCGCAAGGTGCAGCGGAATTTAAAATTTTAAATCAAATGATGAAACCACATGATCACGAGAACACTTCTCGGATCGTTTCATCATACCACAAAGTATAAGGAATACCTTTGAAGCGTGGTTGTGATCGCGAGATCCCAAACAAGAGATCCTCCTGTCTCAAGTTCGATCCACGAAGAACGCACTTGCGGGCACGATGATGAGTCGCGTTCCTCCCACAATCCTCGATGAAGATCCAAGCAATAGATCCCCTGATTTCGTCAAGCGAAATCCGTCGTCTTCCTCTATAGCGAGTAGCCACGAAGAAGAAGGAGATCCTCGAGTCGTCGAAGGCGAAGGAGAGAACTTCTCTCCTTTCTCAACAATGGTGGTCGGCCACCCTATGGAGAGAGAGAGAGGGCACGAGAATGAGAGGGAGAGAGAGAAGTAGAGTAGGCGTCTACTTGGTGTATCTTTCAAGGGCTAAGGCTACCCTCTTTATATATTAGTTTGGGATCCAATGTATCTCAATCCATGGCTCTCATGGATCCAACAGTCATTGTAATCCAAGAGCCATCCAACAACTATGATTGTTGTTGGTTAAAAACCAACAACATCAATTTATATTAAATTAAATATATGTTGAATTATTATCAACGCAAATTAATTAACATAAATTAATTACTAAGAGATAATATGATAACAAAAAGAAGGAGAGACAACAAACCACCCTAAATTATAGGGGGCGTCACCTATGACTAAGTCATAGGTGACGCCACCTTATAATTTGGTGGTATTTTGTCTCCTTTTATTTTATCTCATTATTTCTTAATTAATTGAAACAACTATTATTACAATAATATCCACCAAATTAATTCCAAATTAATTTGTGAATATTTCAATCATGCCATTGAAAAAATATGTGAATCATATTCACATCCCAAACTAATTTGTAAATTACATTTCTAGTTAATTAACTAATGTAGATCCAATCCACATTAATAATTATAAAATGCTATTTACAATATTTCTCTCTCTGATATATTATAAATCCCATTTATAATATACACTGATATTCTGGATAGTACTATCCATGATCTGCTTATCCTTGATAATTAAATCCTATTTAATTATCTTGGATAATCATTCTCACAATATGAATCTTATTAATATTATACTTGATAATTAAATCTCATTTAATTATCTTGGACACATTCTCACAATATGAATCTTATTCATATTATACTTTGATAAATAAATCGCATTTAATTATCAAAACCTTCTTGCTTGGATACTAAATTCATCATAGGAATTATTTTTGAACTCCTTCAAGAATAATGTGCCTTCTCCGTAGATACTTGGAGATAAGGACAGGGTGCAAGTCCGTACACTTAATCTTCTCATTGCATCTGAATCACATTCAGATCAATGTCCAACACTTGGACTAAGATCAAGTTACTTCTCTCTTGAGAGGAGTCACTAAAATTCAGACCTGTTTCATCACTCCCTCGGACTGGAAGCATCATGGTTATACAATTGTTTATGATCACATCACCCTCAGGTATTCCCAATACCTGCACATCCTGCATACTGTCTCATTTAATGAATCAACAGCTGTATGATCATTAAGATGGCCATGGTACATAACCCTAATTGTATAGAGAGACCTATTATGTAAATTATTTATTCTTCATTTCAGATCAGGGAATGATACGTGCAATAACATTTATTGCATAATGGCTCGCCGTGGGCTCGCATGTCCAACAATCTCCCACTAGCCCAAAGAGCCATTAATGGGCTAATCATTTAAATCCACACTCATGTGACAATCACAGGCTATTTAGAAAATAGCTAGGTAAGCTGATCAGTCACTCTGTTCCTGCGAGACTACGCCAAGTCCTTTTACGACACTTGCATATCCCAGTAACAGTGCTCGCATCTAATGCACATGTTGCATCTAATGCAACCAATACTCAATCTTGTCAGTCATAGTATCCTTGATACTACAACTCAAAGAAATATTATTATAACCAATATGTAATTTATATTATCCTTATCAGAATGCCCTTATCCCTGGAGATCTCTATCTCCTAAGGTATTCGCAGTTAAGACCTTTTAGATCTCCATCTAAAAGTCTTAATTTTCTTGAAGATAAGACTTAGAGATCACTATCTCTAAAGCCTTGTCATCTTTGAAGATATTGTTATTACTGTAATTAAGTGTTCTATCTCCATAGTAGGATTAGTAATAGTTTACTACTCCCACTGAATGGCAGATATCTGGCTTTTGTACACATTTAGCATACTTTCAGCTTCTCGTAACTGATGCACAAAAGGGCAACCGGTTTTTAGCATTCACTTCCTCAACTCTTTGAGGTGTTATCCCTTTAGATAGGTCAGTACCAAATCTTAAGGTAAGAAAGCCTTTCTTGGAATTTCCAGAAAATGGAACAGTCCAAGGTGTACTACAAATGTGAGTCCCAATACCCTCTTTTCTTTGCTTCTGAACACCTTCAGAACTAAGATCCAAAAGGCATCTTTTGAGATCATATCTCAAGGAATGGAATAGCCAGGTCATAAAACACTTATTATCATCCTTATATCATTCCAAATGATTAAGATATTATCTACATTTAACACGATGAACACAATGACACTCCCACTAAGCTTCACACGGTTCATCAAGATTCTATTTGAAATTATAACAATTATAATTTCATCAAATCTTATGTTCCAACGACAATAAGCTTATTTGAGTCCAAAGATGGAGTTCTTTAGCCAACACATCTTGCATTCCTCAACCATGAAGCGCTGGGGCTAATTCATGTGAATATCCTCAAAGAGGTATTCATAAAGGAATACAATCTTGACTCACATCTTGAAGATGCCATAGTCAAATTGTGTAGCTAGGGTTAGCAATATTTTGATGGATTTAAGCATGATCACTGAAAAGCAAGCCACATTGCAATCGATGTCTTCTCTTCGGTATGTAGCTCATGGCTAGGAACCGTGCTTTGAAGGACTCTATCTTCTCATCAGGTTCCCTCTTTCTATTGAAGATCCATTTACACCTTAATGGGTCTAACCCTTATAGGTGGATCCTCGAGGGTCCATATATAACACTTGTATATGAAGTCTACCTTAGACCTTTATTGCTAATATCCATCTTTCCATGTCATGATCCTCAGGAGCTTCATCACATGAAGTCCGATCATTTTCAGACTTAACTGACACATGGAATACATCTCAAACTCATTTGAAGAAGTATTAGTGTTTCATCTTTAATTGTCCCTTTTAGTTTCCGATTTCTGGAGCCTCATTATCTTCTCAAGATTAAATGAGTTCCTTTACTTCATTTTCATCTTGATTCTCAAGAGAGTCATCCTATAAGAATCATATTCTCAAAGATGAGATATTTTAAGAATCTCAAGGTCATAAAGTAGGTATCCAATACCATCCTTTATTTTCCTAATGAAGTAGCACTCTCAAGTGCTAGATTCCAGCTTACATGCATGGAACCTTATTAAGGATATATATATTGTAGTCTCTACAACACATATATACCTAGAAACTAAGGGATAATTATGCTAAAATTCATCATTGATCAAATCATGTCACACATGATCTCATTGTATCTTCCTACAACTCCATTGAGTTTAGGTGCGTCAGGAGGATTGAGATATAAATGGTATTCATATCTCCATAAGATATTCTTTGAATTCATCTAATAGGTACTTGCTACCTTGGTTAGATCAAATTCATTTAATCTTCCTTCAAACTTTGGTTCTAAACCAAAATTACGAAATCTTTGAACATTTCAAAGGTTTCTCATGTGAAGAGAAGAAATCTCATATATCATACATAATCATCAATAGATATCACATATCCATAATGTTTACTACGATATCAATGACTCACAAACATCAATATGTATGAGATCTCGAATACCTTGACATCTTACACCTTTCCAAAAAAAAAGGTGTATTTGACATTTTACTTTGAATACAATATTCATAAGTATGTAATATTTGAAATTTTAGACATTCTAAAGTTTCATTTCTTACTTGTCTATTGATCAAATCAACAAGCATATGTCCAAAACTTGATGCTAAATCATTGCCAAATGATCTTTATCCTCTTATTGATCTTATAAGGTTTAACTTTCAGTATTAGAAATCTCAATGAACCATTCAATAAATTTCTAATTTAGTAGAGTCCATCATATGCTAGATTATTATTTGAAATATATCCATCATAACTCTTTATGATAGGTTTATTCCAGAATTCATGTTTATTTCCAATATTTAGAAACAAACAATGAGCGTATTCTAATATCTAGGTCATAGAGACATTCTCTAAGACTAAGGCTCTCCCACTGAAATTAAGAAATCTATCAATCCAACAGAGATTGTTGCAACAATTGCATCAATATCCATGTGGATAACTTTAAACCTTAAGATCAAAATTTTCCAGTCTTCTAAAACATGTGCAACACATTGCAAGTGTTGTTAGAAGATTGAGATACAATTATTAGACTTTATCTTATCAAATAAGCAAGTCAATTTCAATGATCAAATGTAGATATAAATTATTATGATGCATTATCTGAGTCCTTCTCTAAGGATTCTAGACAGACTTGATAGTCATACTATCAACACATCAAGTTATTGCAGTATAGGCATTCATCCAACTCTTTGGATGTCATATGGAAGTCACAGAAGTACAATCAACTCTTTGACTTTCCTTCTCACATGGGTCCGACCCACGCTTCCACTGTGCTCTCTTCATCTATAAACAACCATTGTTCAATACTAAGGATCTCTCATGTTAAATTCAAAAGAATCCAATGTAAGAGCATTTCAACATTTATACATGCTTCATTAAATTCATACAATATGAATATTATTAAGCTTCATGAATGACTAGAGTATAGACATTAGAATGATGACATTCATCATGTCTACATCCATTTAGACTCCTAAAACATTGGTTCAGGTAGGTATTCAAATATTTTGAATACATCATCTCTTTCGAGCCACCATTCTGCATAATGCAGAGAACCATGTCATTCATGATTAAATGTTTAGAGCACATATGTATGCCAGAACATCTTCTTAGATTTTATAAGGATTATTTGATAATTACGATCATTATCGACATGTCACTTCCAAAGTACACTCGATGAAAGATCAAGACTATAGAGACATACAAACCCTAAGATGATGTCTTATTGTCTTATTTAATTTTCATTCCTCATTATGTTGAGGAAACTTGCACATTGCAACCACATACATTATGTGTCCAATTGCAAGTACAATATCTGGATCATGAGTCTAATCCATGATATTTTACTGGTTATTATTGAGTATAACATTGAGTAGGTTTTATGAAGGATTATCTGAAATAAGAAATTTGCATAAGGGTATATATATTATATATACATATTTTACTTTGATTTAGGAATTTTAAATCAAATTTATCTTGCTATGTCTACTATGAAATATTATTCCCTAATCGTCTTTCAAAGTAAGAGATATACTTACCACTATATCTCAAGCAAGATTTGGGATCTCCTCCCTATCTTTATCACATCCCAATAATATGAGAACCTGTGACTCAAATAAAGAGAACCGGAACACATTCTGCTTTGCAAGTCCAACTTGCATTTCCCAATTCGGTCTTTAACACCCGGGACCACCACCCCTAAGATGATGTTGACCCGTTGCTAATTGAACCAACCGTCAACATGCTTAAAACTCGTTATACACAATCCAATATCGCCCCAATAATATGAGGATCCGATATTGGGGTCACTACGTATACGGCCTTACTCTTTCGAGAAGCAAAGAACCCGATCCAAATAATTGTATATAGGATCTGTCACTTCGGATAGGCGTCTCCTATATACAACTTTTGGCGACGAAATTCTTTACCTTGACGGGAGACCATGGATGTCACTTATGTGATCCTCCACCTCTTATTCAAATTGAAATAATTAATTATCGTGAATCATATTCACATAATTAATTCTTCCAAGGGAAATACACATCTATTCTTAATAGAGTGTTTAAATAGGATATAATTAATTTAATCACATTAAATTAACTATCAATCCTATTATCAATCAACAAACTTTGAATTCTTTACTTGAATAGTAGGTATAATCTCAAAGTACGTATTATTTCGAATTTTAATAATTAGAAATACACTTTGATTTCTCCGGCATTATCCAATCCCTACCCGCTGTCATGGCCTGTACCGTCGAGAGTGGGACGGACCACATACGTTGCAACCCGCTACCCCGACGATCTCCGACTAGACACCACATCCACCTCAGGAAAGGATAATGCCAGATAGATCATCACGTACTTTGAGATGCTCATCGGTCTTTCAACCGAAATTATACCATATAATATACATCAAAACATTTTTGATTATATTATAAGGAGATTTGCTAAACAAATCCCCAATCCTATTCAAGCAAGAGGTTTTGCATGTAAAAGTTATCCTACAACTATTGTAGGATGTCCTAGGGTTTTGCATGAAAACAATGTTTGTTGATGATTTCAAAATAACCAATGATCAAGATCAACTATCTTATCATTATGGTTTAGTGGGATGTCATTTAAGGGATTGATTATCACCTTTAAATATTTCACAAATATTTATCAATAACCAATTTCAGACAATTAACAATTAATTTTCATCAACATTTATTTGAATGATTATCACAAGGTTCATGATCAAAAAAATGTCAATTTCCAGCAGTGATCCCTTATCACTAAAATTAACTTATCTTGATCAATTTAAATCCAAAATTCGTAAAATTAGTGCCCTAAGATTGCCAACTTGATTTACAACAGAACCCAAGTGATAATTCACGCATTTAAAGGCATATCAAAACCGTAATTAACAAATTAATCACGTTCAATTTCGCTATTCCCGCAACAGTGAATACATGCATATTCAAAAGGCCATATCTTGAGCAAATTAAATCTAAATTTAGTAAACTCAAATCCTATGATTTCCTTATTTAATGGGAAACAAAATCCACTTGAATATTTCGTGTTTAAACAATTTAAACAGTGCCGAAAGAATCAATTAGACAGAGTTGCGAAAATTCAAATGCGCCAAAACTTTCGCGACCATTTCAAACCCAAGTCGTCCATGGTTCATGGATCATATCCAAAACCTTTTTTGACCAGGCTCTGATACCACTTGAAGGATATTGAGAATCCTCAAGAGCATCACGGAAGCGTGACGATCGCATCGAATACGATCGGGGCGACTAGTCGTACTAGTCGCAAGGTGCAGCGGAATTTAAAATTTTAAATCAAACGATGAAACCACATGATCACGAGAACACTTCTCGGATCGTTTCATCAAACCACAAAGTATAAGGAATACCTTTGAAGCGTGTTTGTGATCGTGAGATCCCAAACAAGAGATCCTCTTGTCTCAAGTCCGATCCACGAAGAACGCACTTGCGGGCACGATGATGAGTTGCATTCCTCCCGCAATCCTCGATGAAGATCCAAGCAATAGATCCCCTGATTTCGTCAAGCGAAATCCGTCGTCTTTCTCTATAGTGAGTAGCCACGAAGAAGAAGGAGATCCTCGAGTCGTCGAAGGCGAAGGCGAGAACTTCTCTCCTTTCTCAACAATGGTGGTCGGCCACCCTATGGAGAGAGAGAGAGAGCACGAGAATGAGAGGGAGAGAGAGAAGTAGAGTAGGCGTCTACTTGGTGTATCTTTCAAGGGCTAACACTACCCTCTTTATATATTAGTTTGGGATCCAATGGATCTCAATCTATGGCTCTCATGGATCCAACGGTCATTGTAATCCAAGAGCCATCCAACGGCTATGATTATTGTTGGTTAAAAATCAACAACATTAATTTATATTAAATTAAATATATGTTGAATTGTTATCAACACAATTTAATTAACATAAATTAATTACTAAGAGATAATATGATAACAAAAAAAGGAGAGACAACAAACCACCCTAAATTATAGGGGGCGTCACCTATGACTAAGTCATAGGTGATGCCACCTTATAATTTGGTGGTATTTTGTCTCCTTTTATTTTATCTCATTATTTCTTAATTAATTGCAACAACTATTATTGCAATAATATCCACCAAATTAATTCCAAATTAATTTGTGAATATTTCAATCATGCCATTGAAAAAATATATGAATCATATTCATATCCCAAACTAATTTGTAAATTACATTTCTAGTTAATTAACTAATGTGGATCCAATCCACATTAACAATTAACAAATGCTATTTACAATATTTCTCTCTCTCTCTGATATTTTATAAATCCCATTTATAATATACACAGATATTCTGGATAGTACTATCCATGATCTGCTTATCCTTGATAATTAAATCCTATTTAATTATCTTGGATAATCATTCTCACAATATGAATCTTACTCATATTATACTTGATAATTAAATCTCATTTAATTATCTTGGATACATTCTCATAATATGAATCTTATTCATATTATACTTTGATAAATAAATCTCATTTAATTATCAAAACCTTCTTTCTTGGATACTAAATTCATCATAGGAATTATTCTTGAACTCCTTCAACAATAATGTGTCTTCTCTATAGATACTTGGAGATAAGGACAGGGTGATTGTACTGTTCCACGTATAGTGACTTGGATGTTGAGATCTCATCTCAAATTCGGATCTAACGGGCCTCTCATAGATGCTTGATTAAATCAAGTCCGTACACTTAATCTTCTCATTGCATCTGAATCACATTCAGATCAATGTCCAACACTTGGACTAAGATCAAGTTACTTCTCTCTTGAGAGGAGTCACTAAAATCCAGACCTGTTTCATCACTCCCTCGGACTGGAAGCGTCATGGTTATACAATCGTTTATGATCACATCACCCTCAGGTATTCCCAATACCTGCACATCATGCATACTGGAAGACCAATGATCAACCAGAAGATGAAGATCTATTTTATACTGTCTTCTTCAGGGTTTGATCACCAAGTTTCTCAATCTTGGTCATTGGGATTTGGTATCGAACATATGCTTTCCCAAAGCATATATCATACCTTCAAATTCTTGTCATGCTTCCAAAGCATGAAGACCATGCATGGAATTTGATCGGTCCCAATACCTCATGAGTGAGCTCATGTCTTCCGGTTCACAAGTGAACCTGTATGATCCCTTTGAGAGATCGTATTACTCATATGCCCTTATATGCACACCAGCTCGCCGGTATATAGACCTTGGTTAGGTCATCAACCTACTAGTCTGCCAAATGTACACACTCAGACATATAGTAACACATCTGTCTCCGGTCAGAGGATGTGTGCCTATGCTGTGACAGCATTCAACATAGGACTTAGGTTATCTCGATCTCGCTAAGTCAACCCATTGACCTAACTAATCTGACACCTCCGAATCACTATTCCCATGCAAAGGACCTGCATCAAGAGGTCGGTCAGATATCAACCTATGTGAGAAAGGATTGCCATCTCCTACTCAGCTGGAGATCATCTCATAATAATCATTTGACGGTGCTTGATGAGTCCTCTATCTAACCCATTAGATATTCATCCAAGCACCAGCCTCTATGATTCATTTAGTGAATCAACAGCTGTATGATCATTAAGATGGCCATGGTACATAACCCTAATTGTACAGAGGGACCTATTATGCAAATTATTTATTCTTCATTTCAAATTAGGGAATGATACGTGCAATAACATTTATTGCATAATGGCTCACCGTGGGCTCGCATGTCCAACAGAGACTTGAGCAAAGTTTTGTGAGTCTCAAAGGCTGTTGTGTTTCAAATCCGTTTCCCAATAAAGTTCTGACCGCACATAAAATCCAAACTTATGACTTAAGCTTTTAACTTTGATTTTGTTAAGATAAAATTGATATATAAAATCAATCCACTTTCTTTTTTTTCTTTCCTTTATTTTCACTTTCTGCCATTATTGCATAATTGTTTGCTAATGACTAACAAAGGCAAGAATAGGGGGTGATGAATCTCCATTTCATCACCTTTATTCTATCATTTTAGCCTTAAAAATCCTAGATAATGCATGTAAATATATTTATTTTGTACAAATTAACATTCAACATTTTTTTTCCATTTGTTGTGTATAAAAATATAGTTTTAATGCCAAAATTATAGAATAAAGAAAATAAAAGAAAAGGAATAAAATACTAAAGGTATTTTATTACCCTAAACCCCGAGACATGGGCATCTTGATGATTTGGTCGACAAGGAATAAAGTAGGGGAAAATAAGGGCCAATAAATCAATAAAAACCCTATTCTTTTATTCTTCAACAAATCCTTTTTGGGACCTATTTAATTTCTATTATTTATAACTCAAATAAAGAAACTTTCTTCAAGAAAGTTGTAGGTAAAAATACAAATAAAAATACAAAATTAAGTTTTCACAAAAATAGTATACAATGTACTTTTGATTCTCTAAATAAAAAGCCAAAACCCAAACTTCCCAAACCCATATCTCCTCAATAAAAACTCAAAATTATCAAAATCACCTTTAATTGTATATAAATTCTAATAAGCTATTTAATGATGGTAGTTTCATTTCATTTGTAGTTAAGATGTGAAAGTTAGGTTTTGGACCCCTATTGTATAATATACCTAAATAAAATATTCATTTTATTCGATCTTTATTATTTTCTAATTTTATACTTTTATAAATTTGTAAATATTATTTATAATATATGTACATATCTAGAATAAAATAAAATCGAAAAGAAAACACAAAAATAAAATAGTATACATAAATGAATAGAGGAAACACCTATACTTATACATATATATTATATACCCTATTTATTTAAATGTACATATTATATCAGAAAAATACAACAAAAATATATTTATGTATATAAAAATAAGTTATAGATATTAAATAAATAAAATAGAATAATAAAAAATCATAAAAACAAAATAAAAATAAAATGTACAAAACATAGATGAATATACCTATTAATATGACCCTAAAAGTAACTAGTAATGAATAGACCTATAAAATAAATAAAAATCATAATAAAATACAAAAGAAAATAACAAATATTTTCATTTTTAACCTAAAATTAATTAATTAATTAATTAATTATTTATTATTGAATTCCCAGATATGGTTGGCTTGCCTTTTTCTGGATGGTCCACACAGACCAACCAGGGGGAGTCAAGAGTTGACCTCGGTTAACTCTTCTCCCTAGGCGTTGCCCCTGTCAGACCATGCGTTTGACCCATCTTCCACCTTTTTTCCCAATCAATGTAGTCATCGATTAAGGTTAGTTTCTTCTTCACTTTTCCTTCTCGATCCACCACCTTTCACACGCCTCTGATGTCTTGAGGAGTGGATCACTGTATCAATCATGCAGCCTCATTTATTTCTGTCTGTTTACAACTTGTACAAAAGCTTCGCCCGATCTTCTTGAATTTTTGAATCCCCTTCTTCCCGTTTCTCCCATTCTGAACGTGTGCTTGGGCTTGAGCGAGGTGACAACTCACTCACGCGACCATTTAGTGAGTAGAGGAGTGAGGAGGAGACCGGTTTCCAGCATCTCTAATGAAGCACCGTCGTGAGGTTCCCCATCACTTGGCTCTGTCCAATTGAGGTCCCGTTTCCTTGCTTTTTAGATAGCATTTACTTTATGCTTTTCATTTATGCATTTAGGTTAGCATTTAATCCGTCATTGTACTTAAAATCATTACCTTCGTAGTTCGTTGGGGTTCTGCTTCGGTGAACCCTTTATCGTGTGCCACTGTGTTTCCGACCTGCCAAATGCCCTCATTTCATCCCCTTTCGCTTCTTGCATGCCCCACGCACCTCCATCTCACCAGATCCTTTATGGATCTGGATTTGGGTGCTCCACCACCCTCACCCGTCGGAGCACCTTCTCCCATGTCCATTTCAACTCCATTTCACCCCCTAACGGGTCGAGGCACTTTGTACTCTACCCAGCTAACTCTTTGTGCAGGTCATGGGGACTATACGTCTCAAACTTTGTGATTTTGATGCACTTGATGGTTCTTGGAGCCTCGTCTCTTCATAGACCTCCGTGGCCCGCTCTGGAGACCATTGGAGGTCATAGCGCCCTCCATCAGCAAGAGTACCACACTAGGAGCATTGTGTGTCCCATAGATCACCTCGTGGTAGTTGGAGTCAGTCAGAATCGTCGATTGAAGCTCATCTTAGGTCGTGTTCATCCCTAGTCATCCAGGGAGGTCCATCGCCGTTGGATTGGGCTCCGTCTCTAGAATCTGCAGCCACCGTCGGATCAATCATGTCTCGACCGTAGGATCTTCGCTCGAGATCTGATCTTAGACGCTGCAGCCAAAGCATCATCAGGCCTCCTCACGCCAACACGTGGCAAGTGGAACACCTAAGACCACTCAATAGTGCGCACTTTAGGGGTATTTTATGCTTTTCACGCCCCATTTTTTGTAACCATGGAAGTAATGAAAAAGAAAAAGTTCTGCAGTTGGACCACAGTTCAATTTGGGATTCTCCATAGAAGATGTGATGCTCAAAAGAAAGACAATGCATACTGAAAAAGGCAATGTTGTTGACCAGTCGAAGACCTATTCTTCTGGATCAAGTAGGCCTGCAGCCTCCAGGGTCGAGATTCAAAAGTTCCATAGTTTGCATCGACTAATTTTTCTAATCATTTCAGTAGTACCCGCAACTACAGTTTGAAAGAGAAAATTACTCTTATAAGAGAAGATTCTCATTGTCTATTAGATCTATCTTTCTGGAAATCTAATTAAGTTTTTAATATTTATTATATAATGTTTCATTTATTGTGTTACTCTTTTGGTAAAATTGCATGGTTGCCCTCGTACTGTAGTTAGATTACTATTAAGTCCAGTCTAGCTCTGCTCAGGTAGTTTCCCATGTGAGCTGAGCATTTTTCTTGCAAGCCCCTTTAACTTTTTGTATTCATTTTAATATTAAAACTTTTATTTGCAGTTATAAACATTTGAGAAACTCGAAGAAAGACCCTTTCCTTGATTTTTATTTGCAAATATGCCCTTACTAGTTCATTAAATTTTGTAGTTGTTTTCCATTTATTAAAAATATAATTTGTGTTCCAAAAAATCTCAAAAAATAGAGTTAAGTATGCTTTCTTGTAGAATCACGTCATATTTTTGTATTTTAATTTTAGGCACTTTTAATATTTATTAAAAATCAAAAGAACGCATTTTTATCCCTATTTGAATTAGTAAATACCAAAAATATAAAATATTTTGAAAAATTCTAAAAAATATTTTTTTGTTTTTTTTTCTATTTTATAACTTCAGATAAAAAATCTATAAAAATATAAAAATAAAACTCTTAAAAAATAAAAAGTTACAAAATCCCTTGTAAAAATATAAAAAATCCCTAAAAACTCCAAAAATATTCATTTCTATGTATAATTTTCTTTATATTATTTATTATCAGTTCAAAAATAGTTTTGAAAAAATTTAATTTATTTTCTTTTTTTCATTTCCAAAAAAATTCATCCCTTTTATTTAATCCCTAATTTGGGATATTTTTAATTTCAAAAATATATAAAAATTAGTAAAATTACCTAAAAATCACAAAAATAGTAAAAAAATATTTAAAACCCAAAAATATGTTATTTTGCACTTTTTGATTATTTTTAGTACTATTTATAAATATATTGCCTTACATTGTATACATAGATGTATATTTATTTCTACATTATATATTTAAAAAATAAATTAAAATCAGCAAATATCAAAAAAAAGAAATTAAAATATATAAAATGAAAAACAAATAAAATTAAATCTAAAATTAAAGTAATTCAAAAAATCTCACAAAAATAGGTAGACAAGAGGAACACAAATTTTGGATTCCATTTTCTCGATCTATCTAGTTTGCTCCCTTTGTTCGACACTCTACACATACTTACAACTATATACACATTTGTAGAGTTATAATAATTTTTTAATCCACATTAATTTTTGCTTTTATTGCTATATCTATTTTGGTTTAATTATTGACTTAGTTGAGCTTCGTGAGTGGTCGCTTCAAGGAAAGTGTAGCTCCTGCCTTGTGTGGACTACATTAGACCCCTCGTAAAACCCATCTTTTCAGTGTTTAAATGTCCTTGTATATATTACAACAATTAATAATGTCTCTCACTCAGAAAAATAAAATAAACTTCTACACTAAGCTGCTCTTCTCGAGCCCATGCTTTCTTCTTGCTCTCTCCTACCAGCTCAATGAAGAAAGTCGGTATTCGCCTCAAGAGGCAATACATGTCTTCCAAACAATTCCTCCTCAATTGGCGGACCCTCATAAAGAAGTCAACAAAGAAATTGGTCAAAAAAGATAAAAAGTAATTTTTTAAAAGAGATCAAAATATAGATATAGTAGTTACCATGCACAACTAGGTATACACTATCCTACGTCTAGGTATACACTATCCTACGTTTCTCCCAGCCAGCATCGCCATTTTGTTGATGAAGAGATGTGAGGCACCTAACATCCGATCTTGGAGGGTCTGTAGTGTCTGACAAGTTGGATCTAGCAATCGTTGTATCAACCGCTCACACGACACTCAATTACCAAATCAATCAATTAGACAAACAATCAACCCAAAATAATGAATAAATAATAAATAAGATGTAGGGTGAAATTTATTATACCCACCAAATATGTGGGAAGGTTTATGTGTGGCTTTTTGTTCTGTGTGTCGCGGTTCCACTATGTATTATTTTAATGTGAAATTAATTTTTTATTTTCCTTTGTATTTTTATGTACATCTTTTATTTTGATGGTTTTATTATTTGACGTAAAAATAAAAAAAGAACAAAATAGGTCCCAAAAGTCTACTTATTGAATAAAAGAATTAGGATTTTTAGTGTGATTTGTACACTTTGTCTGCCCTATCTCCTCGTACTTTATTCCTTATCGACCAAGTCATCATGATGACTGGGTCTCGATGTCTAGGGTCATTTATTGTCTTTGACACTCTATTTATTTTTCTTTTATTTCCATTATTTCTTTATTTTGGAATTAAATACCTATATTTATACAGTATTTTGAGTTTGTTATTAAGTGTAATTTTTCACAAATTAATGATATAAACATGAATTTACTAGGTATTTAAGGCCAAAAATGAAAGAATAAAGGTGATGAAATGGAGATTCATGAGCAGGTGGCATGGCTTCCTATAAACAAGCCAATAGGGAGACATCTCAAGGGGAGTCTAGTAGGTCATACAATAAGCCCAGAGAACAGAATCGGGGAGTTAAGACAAGTTCTTCCCATCAGTTCGTACATGCCTTCTATAGTATAGTCTTGATCTCCCTATTGGATAATTCAACCAAGCCATTTGACTGTAGGTGATAAGGAGAGGTAACCATATGGTCAATTCCATACTCCTTGACAAGCTTTTTGACTTCTTTGTTCAGAAAATGACTACCCCCATATGATATCAAGATCTTTAGGATTCCGAACTATGAGAAAATGTTATCCTCGAAGAAAGGGACATACTGTACGGCTATAAGCGGCTCGGGATGGGATAGCTTCCACCCATCGACTCACATAATCGACGATAAGAAAGATGTTTTCATAACTCTGAATGCTGGGAAATGATCCCATGAATTCAATGCCCCATGCATCAAAAACATAAGAAATCGAGATGTACTTAAGAGGCATCAAGTCTTTGGAACCACATGTCCCTCCCATCTTCTGACAGTATGTGCAACCTTTCATAAATGTTGTTGCATCCTTAAATAGTGTAGGCCACCAGAGGCCACATTGCAATACATCGGCTATTATCGGGTTTCCAGAATGGTGTCCTCCTGCTTTGAGCTTATGACAGTGCTCGTGGACGCTAGTGTATTCTTCCTGAGGGATATACAATCTCCAGATACAATCTACGCCTACCTTAAAAAGGTACGGATCTTCCTACTAGTAGAAATGGATGTCAAATAAAAATTTATCCTTATTATATTTGTTCCAATCATGTCAAACCACCTCAGAAACAAGGTAATACACAATATTAGCATACCATGGTAGTTAGATGACACTAAAGATCGACTCATCTAGAAACATGACCGAGATTGGTCCATCACCACGGGAATAGATGGGCTTTCAATCGTAGACAGTTGATCTGCCACCACATTTTTGGCTCCAGGTTTGTCGCTTATTTCCAAATCGAATTGCTAGAGTAGAAGGATCCAACGAAGCATATGAGATATGGAATCCTTCTTTTGATGAAGATACATGATGGTAGAGTGGTCAATGAAGATGATAACTTTAGATCGAAGAAGATGTGATCTGAATTTCTCTAAGGTAAATGCCATATCTAGCAACTCTTTCTTAGTCACAATGTAATTCTTTTGGGCCTCATCTAATGTCTTGCTAGTATAGTGAATTGTCAACGGATGTCCATCCTTGAGTTGTCCCAAAACAACCCCAACATCAAAATCAGAAGCATTCGTCATTATCTCGAATGGGAGAGACCAATCAGGTGATTGTAGGACAGGCGCATGAGTAAACATATTCTTTAATTTATTGGAGGCTAGGTAGACTTTGTCATCAACACTAAAGTGTTCCTCCTTTCCTAATAATTCAGTCAGAGGTCGGGCAATCCTAGTGAAGTCTTGGATGAATCTTCTATAAATTCAACATGCCCAAGAAAAGACATCACATTCCTCACAGATTTAGGTGTCTTAAGTTTGTTAATTACATCAACCTTTGTAGGGTCAACCTCCACACCTTGTTTGGAGACGATTTGATCCAATACAATCCCTTTGGTGACCATAATGTGACTCTTTTCCCATGAAAGCACAATTTTTGCCTCATGGCATCTCTCAAGCATTCGTTTTAGGTGAGAAAGACCTGCATTGAAACTATCAACATAGATCGAGAAATCATCCATAAAGACCTCGAGAAAACTACATACCATGTTGGCGAACACAATCAATATACACCTTTGGAATGTAGTGGGTGCATTACGCAATCAAAGGGCATCCATTTAAAGGTAAAGGAGCAAAATGAACAAGTGAAAGTTGTCTTTTCATGGTCTTCTGTGGCAATTTCCACTTGGTTGTAACTCGAGTACACATACAAGAAGAAAAGAACTCTTTCCCTGCGAAACGTTTAAGCACTTGGTCAATGAACGATAGTGAAAGTGATCCTTCTTGGTAGTTGGGCGCCTGTAATCACCACAGACGTGCCAAGAAGTAGGTACACAGGGTCGTAATCTCATCTCCTTAATCATTTGTTATGAGAGTGATTTTGTATTTCTTCAGAACCACATGTAGTGGGCTGACCCACATAGAGTTGGAGATGGAATAAATGAAGCCTACTTCACACCACTTGGTGATTTCCTTCATGACTACATCTCGAAGATTAGGGTTCAATCTTCTTTGTAATTTACGGTATAGTTTATAATCATCTTGCAAAAATATACAATGTGAAAATAAACATTCTATCAAAGAGCCTTATAGTTTCTTTCTAGAACCTCTAGCAAGTGAGTTTCTTGATCTGAAGTCAATCAGTTACTGATGATGATCGAATATTGTTCTTTATCACCTGCAAGGAAGGCATACTTAAGATTTGCTGGATGTGGTTTGACTTTAGGTGGGGTCGGAATTGGCTTTGTGGATTCCTTAAAAATTGAATCGATT
Source organism: Ottelia alismoides (assembly GCA_037367405.1). Classification (NCBI taxonomy): domain Eukaryota; kingdom Viridiplantae; phylum Streptophyta; class Magnoliopsida; order Alismatales; family Hydrocharitaceae; genus Ottelia; species Ottelia alismoides. The sequence continues at coordinate 698,832 of JAZKJV010007701.1, forward strand.
TTTAGTATAAGAGGTGCCATCAATTCAATGTCCACCTTGGTTACTTCCGGTTCGAATAAGAATATGCCGAACATATCTGCAATGAATTCATCTCTTTCGGTTTGAGATGGAACTTGAAATAAATTGATCCTCATCATATTATACCTCCAAATCATCTTACGATTTGTTGTCGACTGTGTTATCCATGTCTTCCTCAAATATGAGGATTTCTTGTGTGGGTAGCTCATCCAAAGATAGAATAGAGTCTCAGATATCCTCTATTAAGTCACAGTCGGTCTCAATCATTGATTCAGTGTTCCTATGATCGGGTGTGGTCTCTTTGGCCTTAGGTTTAGCTTCCATATCCAATGTTACCTTGTCACTGCTAGAGCGAAAGATGATCTTTCCAGATGCGTACTCTAGTACTTCTTATGTCGTTCACAGTAATAGTTGATCAAGTGTAATTGGCATTTCGAGTAGCAGTGCGGTGGTGTCCATCTCCAGGATAATGAAGTCCACTAGAAGGTTCAGGCCATTCACCGTTACGATAACATCCTCTAATACACCTCGGGGCCACTTAACGAATCGATCAACAAATTTAAGGATCGCACTTGTTGATTTGAGTGGAAACAACTTGAATTCCTGAATCAATGATGTGGGCATGAGATTGATAGAAAAACCACTATCAAGAAGAGTACGGTCAAAATTTGATCGAAAATTTGTTACTTGATCAGAGGTACTCCCAAATCCTTATTCTTTGCTGGGAGGTTGCTGATTACATTCATAGTGGCCATGGTTAAGATGTGTTTCTCAGAATGATTGCATCAGTTTTTATGGGGTTGACACTTTGTTGGGCATGCCTCCTTTAATCCTTTCTTAACTTTTGGCATGTACTCCATGACTTGCATTAGTGGCATTTCCAGAATGATTTTCATTAAAATATCAATCACACCTTGATCAGATATAGCCTTTTTTTAACTTTGCTTTTTTTAGATTTTCTAATGGGCATCAGGAGAAGGAATATTTACACTATTCTTAAAAAGTTTTTTAGGATTATCTTCTACATGTGGCTGACTAGAAGGGGTATAGTCAGGCACTATAGGAGAAGGGTAAAAACTCGATGTAACAGTTTTGTTTGTTGGCATCAAATACGTTGATAGCTTTTCCCTTGCTAGTGCGACTGGGCCACTATTGTTCTCATCTTTTTGGTCTTTGATTTTCTGGATTTTTTGGTGTTCGCTTCCATCCGGTGCTGCTTTTTCTCTTGGCTCCTTCTTCATTAGACGGATCGGTTGCACGCGATGCTTGTGATGATGATGGAACTTCATGTCAAGTGCATTCTTCTTCCTTCGGATGAGTGTATGCAGCTGCAAGGTTATACCACTCCTGAGAGTCAAGTTGTTAGATAACATGACATTTTCACGCATTCACGATTCTATAAAAATGGGAGACACCTCATAGACCAGCTCCTTACGGTGAAAGTTGTTCAGATTGGCTTCGACCTGTGTTGGAATAATGGTCTTTGATGTGGTCAGATCATCTATCCTTTGTATCATCTCTGATATGCTTTTTACTTAAGGCTAGGGTTTAGACCTTAGCGCATCATGTATGTGTGAAGATCATATCATATGCAATTGAGAGCAACTAATCATACTAGTTGCTCAAGGCAACGGAAATTAAAAATTTTAAAGGGATGAAACCACATGATTTGAGAACACTTGTCAAGTTGTTTCATCAAGACACAAACAAGATATAGGAATACTGCTTGAAGCGTGGTTGCGATCGTTGTCTCTAAAGTAAGAGACCTCATGTCTCAAGTCTGATCCGATAGAGGAGAAGCTTACAAGCATGTGGATGTGACTTGTGCTTCTCGCAATCCAAGTCGAAGATCCAAGCAATGAATCTCCTGATTTCATCTCACATAATACGACATCTTCTTCATAAGCGAGGGGTATCGAAGAAGATGGAGATCACGAGCAATCGATATGGAAGCATGACGGCATAGCGATGATGGAGATGCTCTCTAGGTCAAGAAGTGGATGACCACTCTTGAGAGAGAGAGAGAGAGCGAGGGCGTGTGATGAGAATGAGAGAGATAGAGAGAATTTGTACTTGCAATTGTGTTGTAAAAGAAGAGTAGGGTTTCCCTTTATTTTATAATAATTTTGATGTTCACGTATCACAATCCATGTGCTACACAAAATCAATGGTTTGGATTGTTTTGTGCTTTCAAACAATGGTCATGATTTTGTTGCAAAAATTTGCAACAATAATTAATTTAAATGAAATTATAATATTGAATAATCATCAATACAATTTAATTCAATCAAATCAATAAGCACATAAGGATTAAGAAGGAGGCAAGGCTCCTTTCAACTAGGGAGTGGAAGACCATCTTGATTTAGTACTCAAAGGTGGACGCCCACCCTCCATACTTGCAAGGTGCCCTCCTTCTTGCAATTATGTGAGATCTTGTATCTCACATAATCCGACATTATTTGCAACAACTTTTATTGTAAATTTATTCATAAAATCATATCATAATTATTTTGTGACAATTTCAATCATACCAATGAAAATGGAAATCATATTCATACATCCAAAATAAAATACAAATTGTATTTTCAATTAATTGTTCAATGTGAATCCAATTCACATCATTATTTAATTCATAAATACTATTTACAATTAGCTCTATCTAATACATCATATATCACATTTATAATATATATGATTAATATGGATAGTGATATCCATTTTTTTCATATCCTTGATAATTAAATATGGTATCTCTATTGTCATGTATTTAAATGATATGAATCATATTCGTATTATTCATAATAATTAAGTCATATTTAATTATCAATTTCCCAATGCTCAGATGTATTATGCAACAATGGAATTATCTTGAAGAATAATGCGCTTTCTCCACGGATACCTGGAGTTAAAGATATGATGATTGTACGTTCCACGTATAGTGACTTGGATGTTGAGATCATATCTCAAATCCAAATCTAGGGGACCTCTCAATTATGCTTGATTAAATCAAAGTCGTAAATTTAATCTTCTCATTACCTTTGAATCGTATTCAGATCAATGTCCTACATTTGTACTATGATTAGATTACTTCTCTACTGAGATGAGTCACTAAAATCCAAAAAATTGTTTCATCACTCACTCAAAATGGAAACGTCATGGTTATAGAATAGTTTATGATCACATCACCCTCGAGTATTACTGATAGTCATACATCCTGCATATGAAAAGGTATAGAATAAACCTGAAGTTTTATATCACTTTTAGACTGTTTTCTTTAGGATTTTATCATTACGTTTCTTAGTTTTTCATTGGGAGTTGGTTTCGTTCATATGCTTTCCAAAAGCATATATAATACCTACAAATTCTTGTCATGCTTCCAAAGCAAGGTGACCATGCATGGAATTTATTAGTCCCAATACCTCATGAGTGAGCTCATGTCTTCTGATTTAGTAGTGAACCTGTATGATCCCTTTGAGAGATCGTATTACTCATGTTACCTCATATGCACACCAGCTCACTGGTGTATAGACCTTGATTAGGTCATCAACCTAACGGTATGCCATGTGAACATACATAGACATATAGCAATACATTTGTCTCCGATCAGAGGATCCATGCCTATATCATGACAATATACTGCATAGATCTTGGTTTATCTTGATCTCATTAAGTCAACTCTTTGACCTAACTTATTTGACACCTCTGAATCTCCATTCATATGTAGAGGACCTTCATCAAGTGGTCAGTCAGATATCATCCTTTAGAGAATGATGGCCATCTCCTTCTACGGATGGAGATCACCTCTTAACAATCATTTGATGGTGCTTGATGAGTCCTCAGTCTAACTCTTTAGATATCATCCAAGCACCAGCCTCTATGATTCAACCATTGAATCAACAGTTGTATGATTATTATGATGGCCATGGTACATAACACTAATTGTACTAAGGGATCTTATAAGTGCATTCATTCATTTAATCTCATTTAATGAGTGAAATAAACCAATAACCTTTATTGATATATCAAAGATTACAATAATATTTATTTTAGAAATGGTTCACCACATGCTCACATGGCCAACATTCACAAGCTGTGCCAGGCAGTTAAGCATTGGATTTATTGGTTCTGCCTCAGTGGTTTCAATGGGTGGGGCTCACTGGCTCTGATAACTTTGATGTTGCGGAGGCAGCTGCTGGTGGTATGGAAGAGGAGGATATTAATATTACTGAGGAGGATGGTACTGTTGATAGGAGTGAGGAAATGGGTATTGCTGATGATATGGTGTGTTGAGGCTTGTCAGTTGTTGTTTGTTGTTCTACCTCCATGTAGGAGCATGCTGTGGGGCTAGTTATGATGTATAAGAGGTTGGTGGTGTTGGTACATTCTTCCACCCTGTTGAGGTTAGTGGAACGGGCGTGAAGCAGATGACTGACCATATGGTTGTCTGCTAGGATGGGTCAGTTGTGCGTCGTGGTTCCATACGTCATTCACCTCATGAATGACATGCGGAGGTAGGAAGAACATCTCAACATATTATGGTTTAGACTACCACCATATGTAGTTGTGGTTCTTATTCGAGAGAAGAAATGTAGTAGAGATGTTGTACTAGTGACAATTGTAGGGACTTCTGTTGCAGCTCAACAACATGAGTGTCAGTTGATCTTGTATATTGGAAAGAATGTATAGTACTGACCAACATCTACAACTGCTTTACGATGTGGTTGAGCTTGTCCAGCCCATTCATTCTCTATTCGATCACATACAATTTCTCCAGGTCATGTAATCGCTTTTCAATTATATCTATAATAGAGATGTGATTCCTGATGATGTTGAGATCTGAACTCTCACACATTTCCACATCTTGGGTGGTATCCATGTTCACATATTTGTAGAGGATCGGTTGTTGATGTAGATACGAGTTGGATGAGGAGAGTGTGGATTCTCCTTTAGCCATTTCCTCAAATATCTGACACACTACCCTCATCCTTATTAAAGTGGGATCCACCACTTGTTGTGTCAACCAACCTCTGTTTGTTCTTAATTAGACCCTCGATGTAATGTTGGACCAAGTTGGTCTTTGGTATGTCATGATGGGGGTATTTTTCAATTAAGTCCTTGAATCTTTCCCAAGCTTCATAAACGGAATTTTTGGGTCCCTAGGAGATGCTATCAATTTTTGAACCCATCATATTAAGATGACCAAGTGGGTAGTATTTATGTAGAAATACATACTTCAATTTGTCCCATGTCATCACCACAACTCTCAAAGTGGTTGATCCAGTAGTGTGCCTTATCCTGAAGGTTGAACGGGAAGGCGATCATCTTGGCTACACCCAACAGGATGTTGGGGTGGTGAGTGGTGTTGTAGACCCATCCAAAGTGCTGCAGATGGATGTATGGCTTTTCATTTGCATTCTTGTGGAACATTAGAAGAAGAGATAAAAGATGAGGTTTCAGCCACAACTGTCTGTGGATTGGAGGAATTTGAATCCACTATGTTGCCCATCCCTAGGCTTATATGTCTCTTTGAGTGTGGGCTTGGGTTGCTCTCTTACTACCTCTTCCTCCCATTCTCGGGGTCTATCTGCCTGATTTTCTTCCCCTCCTCCTCCCCTTTGTTCTTTGTTCCTACACTCATTGCGGATGCCTATGCATTCTTAAAGAGATGTACTGATTGTCAGAGAATGGGCACGTATGGACATAGAGATATGAGACCGATGCAACCGATTCACTTCTGTGAAGTGTTTGATGCATGGGGTATCAATTTTATGGGCCTATTCCCTAAAAGTCAGGGATTTGGGTATATTCTTCTAGTTGTAGATTATGTGAGTCATTGGGTAGAGGATATTCCTACCCAATCCGTGATGTAAACACGGTTTCAAGTTCTTGAGAAAGCATATCATTATGAGATTCGAGGTCCCTCGAGTTCTGATATCCGACATGGGTAGCCACTTCATCAACGACAAGGTAAGAGCACTTGCTAACGAGTTCAACATAGACCATCAGGTTGCTACTCTGTATCATCCTCAAATGAATGGTCTAGCCAAAGTCTCAAATAGGGAGATCAAGACTATCTTGTAGAAAGTTGTTCACCCATACCAAAAGCATTGGTCGCAGCTTTTGTACTCGGTTCTTTGGCCCTATAGAACATCCTTCAAGACTCTATTAGGTACATCTCCCTTTCGACTCGTTTATGGCAAGCCATGCCACTTACTTGTTGGTCTAGATTGTGTGGGAGATCAGAGGCATACATAATTGGCAGCCTTGGAGGAATTACGAGACGAAGCCTTCTCGAGTATCCTGCACTACATAGAGCGGATGAAAGAGTGGCATGATGCTCACATCAACCAAAAGAAATTTGAGCCTAATCAGAAATTGTGGCTATTTGATGTGAGATTGAAGCTATTTCCAGGGAAACTTCAGAGCAAATTGAAAAGGCTCGTATCTTGTGCGAAAGTTGTACGACAACGGTAACAACGATATATCTGAGTTGTCGTCTGATTCCACCTTTCGAGTTAATGGTCAGCTTTTGAAACCTTTTCTTGATCATGAGCTGCCAACCATTGTGGTTGCCACTATCCATTTTGTATGAGATGATATCTTCACTCTTACACTCTACATCTCATATCTGATTTTCCAGATCATCTTGTATATAATTTTTATTTTATTCTTTCTTCCTTCCGTTCATCTTACACCCATAGCTTTCATCTAGAATTTTTGCTATACTTAGGGAGTGTAGACATTATGTTGTTCATATCGTTCTATTATGTTACCCCTATCGTTGCTTATACTTAGGGTGCACTTTACCCTAAGCATAGGCGGATAATATCGCTCATTGTCGTCTTTTGATCATTTTCGATTTTTGTATTATATGCTCTCTTGCTTGTCCCTCACCTGTTGATATTCTTCTCTATACTTAGGGATATTTTACCCTAAGTATAGGGGGGATAAGCCAAGTCATTGATTCTGTACATCCTCTTGACCTCGATCATCTTCGATTTTGAGTTTGCTATCCTTAGGATTACTTGATCCTAAGTATAGAGGGGATGATCAACTTCTATTAGTTCTCCTTTGAGCTGTCATAGTATAGGACTTTTTTCACCAATCTGTACTTAGCCCGAGTTATGTTTTCCTTTTTCACTTCTTTAATCACTATGAGGAAATAGTTCGTGCTAAGTATAGGGGGTGTCATATATATATATTATACCTTAAAATCCATAAATCTACTCTATTGTATTTTTAATAATATGACTCTCTAAAAATATAGGTCTATATTTTGGATTTTAAAAATCGTAAAGAAAATCATAAATATAATTTAATAGAAACTAGCTTAAAATTTTTTTCTATAAACAATGTTATAAAATTCTTAGATGAAATACTTAATTATTTAAAACTTATAAAATCCTTGAAAAATCTTATATAAAAGACATATAATCTTGTATATAAAATTTGTATAAAATCCTTTCTAAAATGTACAGAATTCTTGTAAATAGATTAATCCACTAACTCTTTAGAAAAAGATCCCAAAAATTGAAAAGTATTAAAATTCAATAAAAAATGCAAAAGTCTTTAAAAATCACTTAAATTTTTAAGCCGAAAAATCCACTTCATAAAAAATTGTTGCATTCATTAGCATTTTTCAGATTAAGTCTAATTCTTGAACCGAATGGATCTAAGTCTAAGAGATGAAGCTTGGTTTAGGCTTTAATTCACTTAATTTTAAAGGGAGTCTGTTAGGATCTGGAGTTAAGAATCTTTAGATCTTTTAGACATAATTCTTTGGGTTCCATGAGACCATGTTTAAAATTCAACTTGAATGTGCCGAAGTATGACACCTGGTGTCATCCATTTAACTCTTCTCCATTTGAAGCAAATTTGAACTCATGTACTCTACACTTAGCTTGACTTGCATGGGGTTGCGAAGGGCAATCCATTTCAGTGGTGTGTTTCCATCCTTGTTCAGTGGCACTGGTGTGTAAAGACAGGAGAGATTGGGGTTGAAATAAAGCTTTGGATGAGGGAAGGATTTGCTGTCACAATTTTTCCAAGACCCAAAAAAATGGACGGAATAAAAAGATGCTATATTTGTCAGGGCATAAAAGATTTATGCAATGCAACAATCATTTCTACCAAAAAGAAGCCAAATACACCAAATACAAATTCGACCGCAATGGTCCAAGCTTCATAAATCCTACATTATATTAGTGGAGACTTGGCTAAATTGGTCAGGCCTCATACGAGATGTGATTACACTGATCACACTTCAGTTGTCTTCTCATTATTCTTCTTCTTCTCTCTACTCGATTATGGACACAACACGACCGGAACTTAGAAGGAAATACCCCCTCCTCGAGGATCGAGTAGCTGGATGAGGGTCCAATTGGAGTGTATTACTGGGATGGGCAGTTTCTTTGCTTCTCTAAGAAGGAAGAGCTAAAACCTTTCACACATAGTAAAAATTGATTTCAAAGCTGAAAAGTTTGCGTGATGAATAGGTGGATCTGAGCTGGCTGTTGAGGTGAACCTAGATAAGGATTTGTGGAACTTGTGGGCTGTCGAGGCTTAAATCCAAATTCTAATAGAGTCTCGATACAGTGTTAATCCAAAGGTCTGAATCCAAGCTCTAAATTTTGGGTGAAGTGAGATCCAGTTTAAAGAAACAAGCATGTTCTTAGTTCTTTTATTTTTCCTTTTTCTTTTTGTTTTTGCTTGCACTTATTTATAGAACAAGTGTTTGCTAAGGGACTGGCTAAGGTAAAGTATAGGGGAATGATGAATCCGTGATTCATTTCCTTTATTCTTTCATTTCGGCTAAAATCCTTAGTAAAATATATGTAACTAATCACTAATTCCCATTAATTACCATTCTAACCATAATTATTAATACTACATATTTAACATTTATTTTACCCAAAATAAGAGAATAAAGAGAAAAAACAAAATAAAAAAAGGATGGATATAATTATGTACAAACTCATCCTAACCTTGAGACCGAGTTAATATTGACTTGGCCGATAAAATAAATAAGTAGGGAGAGATAAAGATCTTAACTTTTAAAAATATTAGCAAAACCTAGATCATTAATGCACATAAACATATTTTCATATTATAAATATTTCACCTATTTTATTTTTCACCTAGATCATTTCAAATCAAAACGCTTCTTTTACAAAAGTAGTTCACAAAAATATAAATCATTTTATAAAAATATTAGAAAAATTATTCAATATAAAAATATTACAATGAACCGAAAAAAACCGTAAAAGCCGAATTCTGAGGTTCATAACTAATTATAGATAACTCCAAACGGACCAACTCAATTTTAAACTTCATTTTATAACTAATACTATTCATTAAAAATATAAAAAAATACTAAAATAAAACGAGTGAGTTTTGACATTTGGGTCCTGTTGTATATATGTACAATATGTATAAACTACCCGTATTTTTAATTAATTGACCATAACTCCGTTTAACTTAATTTCTTTTTTTAAATTCTTATGAAAATCATCAGAAAAATATACAAACATAATTTAAGTCAAAATGTCAATAAATCCTAAGGCCACGAAGCCGCTACCTAAATTTTTCGGACCTTTAACTCGATCGCATGAACTCCGAATTGGGCAAACCTAGTCTTCAAATTTTTTTATGATTTTTAAAATTGAGAAAAAAGAATAAAAGAGAGCTAAAAAGCAACTTCAAAAAATTATTTCAAGCACCAAAATACTAAAAAAATCAAACAAAAGTATTTTTATGTTTTTAAAATATTCAAATGTTTTTGTGGATTTTATGGGGGTTTTCTGATTTTTAATTAATTTTCTAAAAATGAAATAAAACCAAAAACAACAAGCAATGTACAACTGGGATCTAAAGGCATATTAAAGTTACTTAAAATGCTATAAAATCCCAACAGTATTTTAATGAGAAACTATAAAACAAAACCTAACTTCATCAACTGAAAACACCGTTTTTTATTTTTTAATTAATTTTTTTCTGATTTTTCTAAGATTTTTACTATTTTTCGATTTTTATGGGTTTTACAAAGGGGAATGAGATGAAATTTGCACAAAAGTTAAAACAACATAAAACAAGCAAACAATAATTTTTTTAACATTTTGCAAGGGTTATTATTATTTTTTTATGGATTTTTTTAAAACAAACAGTGGTATTTTTGAGGTTTTTGAATTTTAAAAATAATAAATGAAAACAAAACAAAATAAAAAATTCACTAAAATTCTTACACAGCCCAATATTCATGAATTTTGGAGCTAAAATGCTATTTATTTAATTAAAGACAAAACACACAGCATACATGGACTAAACTGAAAAAAAACATGTTCTGGGACCAAATAATAATACACACAAAAAACTCAGGGCCCAATCTGTAAATTTCTCACTAAATTCCTCACATGTTGGAAAACAACACGCACAGAGGTATATTTGCAAATATGGAAACTAAATATGCAATCAATAACAACAATGAAGTTCGGGATACATACTATAAATTACCCATAAAAACACGTGACTAAGCACACTGCTCCATTTAGGTAGGACTAAAATACAAATATGGAAAACTACAGTATCAAAGTGCAAAATGGTCTACTGTACACTTTATTTTACAGACTAAAAGACAAATGAAAATAAAGGCAGGGTAAAATGAGCAATTTACTCATGCAAACACGTGAGCTGTGCGTGGCGAGACAGGTGGCAGCCTCTGGTTGGGCATGTACGTACAACCCTAATGTGCCAGAGATCAGATCTAATGGCTGCCAGATGTCGGGGACGTGGCTGGTATGGGGGCCGTTAGATCTGACATCTAACAGTTTGACAGCTTTAGGCGACGAATGGCTGGGATGGCGTCTGGAAGAAGGGGTCAATCCGTCGGCAGAGGGAGGCTCTGGAAGAACAACGCCTGGGCGAGCTTCACCAGAGCACCGGCGAGGATCTGAAGCACCAGAGATGGCGTCTGAAAGAAGGGGTCAATCTTTCTTTTGCACATTTTTTTTCGATGTATATATTTACAGCATATATACATGGTGTAACATATATACATAAGGAGTTTTTCCTCTTGAGCCAGTAGACTATCCCTCTTTTGAAGCATCATTGCAACCCACAACTCCTGTCTTTAGACCTCAATGCCACTAGATCAAGATGAGTCACACTTCCTTCACTAAAAGAAGACGAGAGGTTATGCCTAGAAGTACTGCCCTCATATGCTACCCCAAGCCAAAGAAGACTGCCTCCTGACCACCTTATCCATAGAGAGCTATGTGTAAGGTGCTGGTGCAAGTAAAGCCATTGTTTGTGAGAGTCATGTGTGCATTGTTAAGTGTTCTACTTAGGCTCATCAAGATGACATATGATCATAGCCTAGTGGACTCAAAGAATTAAGTCACCATGGACCTGAAAAGTCTTAACCCTAAGCCCTATAAGGTTCCTCTTAGATTTAGGTGGATTAAGGTCTTAACCAAGCTCCATTTTTCAATTTAATTCCAGGCCAGTCTAAATGTCAACTATGATTTTGAAAAACTGTACAAATATATACAAAAATATTTTTATGCAAGTTTTTGAAAATGTGCAAAATTTTTTAAAAATGTTTGAATGAATGAATACATGGATGCAGAAGTTTTGCAAAACATTTACACACATTTACACAAGGGTTTTTGCAAACTTTTTATTTTTCAAACATTTTCCAAAAAAATTGTACTATATACATAATTTTTATATCAAAATATTTACAAACTCTTTACACAAACCATTTTTACAAACATTTTTACAAAATAATTTTATAAAATAGTTATGTATGTGCAATAAAGAATTTTATATACAAGAAAGATTTTATGAATTTTTATGCTTTTTAAGATAACAGATTTTAGCCATTTATTTATTAGCACACTCACACAAAGTACGAATTATGGCTAAAGTATATATGAAATATATACGACACCCCCTATACTTAGCTCGAACGATGTCCTCAGAGTGGATAAAGAGCGATGAAGAAGACATAACTCGTGCTTAGTATAGGGAAGTGAAAAGGAAAACTATACTACAACGACGAATCAAAGAATAGAATGAAAGGCATCTCGGTGTTTCCCCCTATACTTAGGATCAAGTGATCCTAAGTATAGTAGACTGCACATAAAGGGAAATCCAAGTGGGAGAATGTACAGGGTCTACCTCCCCTATACTTCGGGTAAAATATACCTAAGTATAGGCAGTAAAACAGAGGTAAAAAGAATCAAAAAGGAAATCAAAAGTCTGACACCCCCTATACTTAGGGTAAAGTGCACCCTAAGTATAGCATAATCAAAGATGCAAATGAGGTGTTGGACTGAAGCATGGTATGATATGGACATCTGGATCTATACAAGGTGGAAGACAGTGATAATCAGGTGCGAGATGCTATAGATGTGATTCAAAGACTACATATCACGCAAAATGAATAGGGGCGACATCAACGACCAGTGGCTCATGATCCAGATATGGTTTGAGCCGCTGCCCGTTAACACTAAAGGTAGACTCAGATAACATCTCAGATATGTTAATGCTTCCATTGTCATGTACCTTTCGGACCAGGTATGGTCCCTTCCATTTACTCTGCAACTTCCCTGGAAATAATCTAAGACTGGCATCGAACAACCATACTCTCTGATCTAGCTCAAACTGCTTGTGGATGTATGAGAATCATGCCACTCCTTCACTCTTTCCTTGTATTATAGGCTGCTCGAAAAGGCTGCATCTCTAAGCTCCTCCAGGGTTGCCAATTCTGCCCTCCTCTGGTCTCCTATACTCACTGGATCCAAAAGTATGTCCATGACAGCCCAAAGTGACTTAAGCCTAAGCTCAACAGGTAAATGGCAGGGCTTGCCATAAACGAGGCGAAAGGGAGACATACCCAAAGGTGTCTTGAAGGAAGTTCGGTATGCCTACAAGAACAAGTCCAAAAGCTATGACCAATCCTTTCGGTCAGGGCAGACGACCTTTTGCAATATAGTCTTGATCTCCCTGTTCGACACTTCAGCAAGACCATTGGTCTGAGGATGATATGGAGTGGCTACTCGATGGTCAATGTTGAACTCGCTAGCAAGGGCTTTTACCTTATCGTTGATGAAATGAGACCCCCCGTCAGATATCAACACTCTAGGCACCCCGAAACGTGAAATGATATTCTTCCTCAAAAATATGCTTACAGTCCTGGCATCTACGGTTCGGGTGGGGATGGCCTTAACCCAACGACTCACATAGTCAACGGCCAACAGAATGTACTCAAATCCCTGACTCTTAGGGAATGGACCCATGAAATCGATGCCCCATGCGTCAAAAACCTCACAGAAGTGAATGTGCTGCATCGACATCATATCACGCTGTCCACAAGTGCCCATCCTTTGACAGTCAGTACACCTCTTCACGAATTCATCAGAATCCTTGAAGAGGGTAGGCTACATAGGCCAGATTGGAGCACTTTCTGTGCCGTTCTCCTCCCAAAGTGATGTCCTCCTGCCTCAAGCTTGTGGCAGTAAGTGAGGATGCTATGGTGCTCATCCTGAGGAATGCACTGACACCATACGCTATCCCCTCTCTCATGATAAAGGACAGGATCCTTCCAATGGTAGAACTTGGCCTTCACGAGGAAGGTCTCAAGTCGCTGTCTGGGCCAACCTTGTGGAACTTTCTTGGCAACAAGATAGTTCACAATGTCAGCGTACCACGGGAGCGAAGTGATAACAAGGACCGCCTCATCTAGAAAGGTCTCAGAAATAGGATCAATCTGCTCAGAATCCTCAAAATGCTCTAAGCGGGAGAGATGATGCGTCACCACATTCTTGACTCCTGGCTTATCCTTAATCTCAATATCAAACTCCTGGAGTAGAAGGATCCATCTAATTAGTTTCTCTCTGGCATCCTTTTTTACAATGAGGTACTTGATGGCGGTATGGTCTGTAAAGATAGTCACCTTAGATCCAATGATGTACATTCTGAACTTATCTAGGGAAAATACTATGGTTAGCATCTCCTTCTCAGTGACTGTGTAGTTCCGCTGCGCGACATCCAATGTACAGCTAGCGTAGTGAATGGCAAATGGTACTCCATATCTCCTCTATCCCAACACGGCCCCTATGGATAAATCGGAGGCATCCGTCATGATCTCGAATGGGAGGGACCAATCAGGCGGCTGGAGGACAGGAGCCTCAATGACTAGACTCTTGAGAGCCTCAAATGATGCAAGACACATATCATCCACAATGAAATCGGTGTCTTTGGTCAGCAAATCAGTCAATGGTCAGGCAATCCTGCTGAAATCATGAATGAAGCGTTGATAGAAATCGACGTGCCCCAGAAAAGACTGTATCTGTCACAAGTTGGACGGTGGACTGAGTTTCCTAATGATATCCACCTTGGCCGGATCAACCTCCAATCCCCTATTGGTGATGATATGGCCAAGCACTGTCCCTTGAGTCACCATGAAGTGACTCTTCTCCCAAGATAGCACAAGATGGACCTCAATGCATCGCTGAAGTACGCGGTCTAGGCAATCAAGACAAGCATCAAACCCATCGCCATAGACTGAGAAATCGTCCATGAAGACCTCCAAGCACTCACCCACCATGTCCAAAAAGATGGACCACATGCACCTTTGGAATGTCGCCGGAGCATTACATAGACCAAAGGGCATCCGTCTGAAAGCATACCCAAAGGGACAGGTGAATGTGGTCTTGTCTTGGTCTTCAGGCACAATGGCCACCTGGTTGTAACCGGAGTACCCGTCAACAAAGCAGTAGTGACTCTTCCCAGCTATCCTCTCTATAATCTGATCAATAAAAGGCATCGGGAAATGATCCTTCTTGGTGGCCTGGTTCAATTGTCTGTAGTCCACATATACCCTCCAAGAAGTGGGTACCTGGGTAGCGATCTCCTCTCCAGACTCACTCACCACTGTAGTGATGCCCGTCTTCTTGGCCACCAACGTAATGGACTAACCCACTTGGATTCGGAGATGGGATAGATAAAATCATCGCTCCACCATTTCGAGATTTTCTTCATGACAACCTCTCGAAGGTTCGGGTTCAGCCACCGCTGGAACTCACATGATGTCTTGGCGTCCTCTTCGAGATAGATATTGTGGGAGCACAGGGCCGTACTTCTCCCCTGGAGATCGCCTACGCTCCATCCTATCGCCTTGTAGTTCTTTTCAAAAGCCTCCATCAAATGAGATTCTTGCTCTCCAGTCAAATCTGCTGAGATAATGACTGGGTGCATCTCTTGCTCGCCCGCAAGGAACCTATTCTTCAGCGACTGTGGCAAGGGATTCAGCTCTGGACAACTGGGAGCTGGCGGATCTGGCCTCTGAAAAGTCTGAGTGAAAGCAACCAAATATGCATGGGAGAACTCTCGTTAAGCCTGAAAATCTGGTGAAGACTGCTCTGTTGGTGTGTCTGTGCTCTGAATAGGATCAATCTCCACCCTAGATGTTGGCTCTGTAGGAATCATACATGGAATCATCTCATCAAACTCTGCCCAATCAATATCTAACTACGAGGGATATGAATCTGAATTAAGTGAAATATCAACTGCCTCACTATCCTGAACCCGATCTGCTGCCTCAAATGTATCCTCTGCCAAGAATGCGCTCTCCAAGCTCTCCTCTACTGGAATTTGTGCATCAGAGGGATCTGAAGGTAAGAGGATGGCTCGTGAAACTAGGTCTGACCAAGCTGCTTCATCATCTGTAATCATAAAATCACACTCCTGGTGGATGTCTCGCCCTGCCTCTGTCATCTGCTCTGAATCACCGAGCGGATCTGAGCAAGCTGAATCTCGCTCTCTAGTCTCATCGATTGTCTCTATTTGTATACTCTCACCCTCGACGTGAAAGTATACCTTCCCGCTATCATGATCGGAAACTACCTTGGCTGTGGCGCAGAATGGACATCCTAAAATGATGGGGGTATCGGTCACAGACTCAGGGATCTCCATGTCCAACACAACGAAGTCCACGGGGAATTTTAGGCCATGAATTGTGACGACAACATCTTTCAGCAACCCCTTCGGCCTCTTGACAGATCTATCAGCAAATTGAAGGACCGTCCTACTCTGTTGGAGAGGACCAAACTCGAATTGATCGAGTAAGGCTGCCAGAAGTAGGTTTATGGAAGAACCGTTGTCTAATAGAGTCCGATCGAACCTCTGCTCATGTACGTGACATCTGACATAGGGAGCTCCTGCAACTGGTCTCTTGGCTGGCAGACGGTTCTGGATGGCGAAGCAGGTGGCACGAGTAAGCACATGGATCTCTGAAAGATTATTTCTCCTCTTCCTGCGAATAGTGGTCTTCTCTCTAAGGTTCCTCTAGAAGAGAGGGATGTGCTCCAAGGCCTCTTGTAGAGTCAGCTATATCTTGAATCTGTCGATCATCTGCTGGCTGAACTCTAGCTGTTGAGATTTTTTTGGATTTTCTTTTTTAGTCCCTTTCACCAAGCGAAGTGATTGAGGGAAGGGGATGGATAGGCCCTCCTCAGATGGAGGACTAGGATCGGGTCCCTATTGCTATGGCAAAGTGGAACCCATACAAACATCTCCATACATCACAGATGGACTCACAAATGAAGAACCCTTTCCTTTATTACATTTTCCAGAATAGTCCTGAGATACAGAAGCAAAAGGAAATGCAACAAGAATAGAATGGGTGGCCTCAGTACCACCCGCGGCATCTGGACTCTCGACATTTGGACTCGCGACATCAACACTGCACTCTGTCTCAGCATCATATCTGGTGGCATCAGCACCACCTCCTGCATCTGGTGAAGTGACGACCTCAGTACCATCAGCTGGATCAACATCCTTGGTGGCGTCAGCACCACCATCATCAACATCATCATGAACGACATCAGCACCGCTCTCCTCCTCATTTGGTGCTCCTGAGTCTGCATGCGGTCGTCGCTCAAGATGAGGCGCTGCCGGCTGGCATCCTACCCTCCTAAGTGTAACAAAGTCAGCATCAAAAGTGTATGCAGAAATATCACCAAGTGAATCACTAGGAGTGGTAACCTTTGTAAACTCTACCTGCTCAGACTTCCTCTTCAGATTTGTTAGGATTCAGCTCGATCTGAGCGGGTATGGCGGCCTTGCCCTTTACTATCTCCCTCATCTCTTGACGGAAATCGTCCATCTCCCGCTTGAATGTAGCCTGCTGCTCGGAGATAAGGTGGGCTAGATCATCTAAAGCTGGGTTCTTGTAGACGGACCCACGAGAACCAGATGGGTGGCCTCTCTGAAAGTGAGGCTGCTGCTGCTGAGGATGAGAGAGATACTGGGGATAAAACTGCTGAGGCTACTGCTACTACCTCTACGACTGTCCCTGCTGATAGGGATGAGGACCTGGCTTCTGGTAAGGTGGATGTGGATGTGGTTGTGGGAACTGGGGCTGCTGGTGCTGGCTGAACTAGCCACCCTGAACTGGAGGCTACTGCTGGGAAGAGGCACCTCCGATCGACCAACAGAATCTGGTATGGTCTCGTCAGATCCTAGGCTGAGGTCGGTCAAACCAAATCCCGTTGACTTCCATCAACAACTCCTGCTCATAAGTGGGTGGGGGAAAAACTTCTAGGGGCTGATCTGGCTGGTAGACCACCATTTGGCTGTCCGAGATGGTGGTAGCAGGACAAACTGCTGCTGCTGCTGGAACGGCTCCGCCTGAATATGATGCACCTGTCGGTAGTGGGTGGAGGGCTGGGCCGAGCTGCTGCTGCTGGGATCTGCCCGTGACTTGAGATGGGGTTGAGAAGCTGTCTGTGCCTCCTGGAGACACATGATCTGGGTCTTCAGGTTACTCAGCGTCTGTGCCATCTGATCTATCTGAGACATGCCCTGGCACTGCTTCTTCTCAATAAACTCGATGCGGTCCAACTTCTCACTGATGATCCCCATATCAACGATCGTCGACTCTGCCTGCGCTACGGCTGCTGATGATGTAGATGGACCAACATCAACCCGTGCTATACTTTGATAGGACACGACCTGTGATGTGGGCTTCCCCTATGTATATAGTCAGGTCTGGGACATAACTGTGTAGTTCTCCGCCATCTTCTCGTGGATGGCCCAAACCTGATCCCCATCCTTGACGAAATAGGAACCCCCACATGATGCATTCACTAGCCCCTGCAACTCCAGTGTAAGCCCCAAGAAGAAACTCTGGACAAGGTTGGGCTTGGATATGTCATGATGAGGGCATCGGTCAGTGAGCTCCCTGAATCTATCCCATGCCTTGTGGGACTTCTCGTTGGGAAGCATGGCGAAGTTGTTGATCAAGGCTCTGGTTGATCAAGGCTCTGGTTGCATTCATCTGGCCGAGTGGATAGTACTTATTTAAGTACTCGTTCTGGAGTTGTTCCCAAGATGTGACGAATCTCCCTAGGTGCTTCAGCCAGTTGGCTGCTTTGTCTATGAGGGAGAACACAAATGCCATCATCCTGATGGTATCCTCATCCACGAGTCGATCGTGGACAATACTGCAGATCATCTCGAATTCTTGGAGATGGAGGTGTGGCTCCTCGGTGGCGAGTCCTTGGAATCGGGGTAGAAGCTAGATAGTCTGAGGCGGGAGCTCGAAATCTCCCAGAAAGGCTGGCAGCTGAATCCATCTGCGGGTCAGAGTTACACCAGGGTTGTGCAACTCTCTCATCGGACGTGCGGGTGTTGCTGGCTGTACGAGCTCCTCAGGCTCTCCGTCGGGGTTGTTTCCTCCTCCACCGGCTCGGCGTTGCTCTCTGTCGGCTCTCATCTGCTCTATCTCTTGGCGCATGTGCACCATGAAAGCCCCCTAGTCCCTTATCTGACGCTGCATGGTCTCTAGGGAGGCTAACAGGGTGTTGTTGATGGCACCCTGATCAAGTACGTAAGTCTGGTTCCTACTGGGTCCATCGGTGCGCTCCTCACTGCTAGCTATGGTCTCTACAATGGCAAAAGTCCCAAACTCAGGTGCCGTCAAATCATCAAATGTCTGCTGCAGTCTCTGCTCGGGGACCTCAGGACTAGTAGAAGGGTGGTCGATGGGGAACAGGGTGGAGTCAAACTCGGGTTCGGAGAGCAGGTCTCGACTCTCGCAAACCAACCTAGATGAGCAGACCGGAGTGCTCGAAAGCGGTGCAGCCAGAGGCCGCCTACGGGACTTCTGGCCATCTTCTTGATGTGGCGAGTAGAGGCGAATTAGATCTGGAAAAACACACAAGATCGGTCAAGCAAACCCCCAATTCACCTACTCACGTAGAGCTGATGACCGTAAAGATTCGGTCCTTTATCTTGTCAATTTTATTAGGTGATCGAACAGTCTTTCAGAGCATTTAAGCGAGCTGTTGGGAATCCGACACTCTCAGGAGACTGTCCCGATCCCAAGGCTAGATCTTTCTTAGCCAGTACAAGTCGCGGATCGTTTACTGGCTACCCGATCGACTCGCTCTTTTAAGGATATCGCGACCCGCTTTACCGGAAACCGGAGCGATCCTCACTGGAGAACGATTAACCTGAAATCAATAGTCTGAGGAGAGGTCGGATGTGGCTCTAGCCTAGTGTGTGGGTCACTCTCTCTCTCATCCAAACTAGATAATGAGGGGATTACTCTCCCAAGACAAATTTTTAAGTGAGGTGTCTTTTAGGATCAAGTGTGTCTTAGCAGTCCCAATTTTATAAAGTTTCTTTTTTAGGTATTTTTCAAAGCAAACAATGTCTAACGAATTTTTTGATTCTCCTGATTATTTTAAGTCCAAAAATAGGGGGAGAAGTCAAAAAAACCGATGCACGATGAAAAACTATGATGCATGCATAGTAAGAAATACGTACCTGACTCCAGCTCTCTATATGAAGAGTGATCCACGCATAAAATAAAAGACTGAAATAAACCTATCTATATGATGCAAAAAGAAATCGGCCTTAGACAAATAATTTCTACTCGAATAGAACAATAACTAACGGGTTAACAAGAGGGGTCGGGGTCCGGTCTATGATGCCGATCGGTGTCCGCCACAACGGATTCTGCCAGCGTTGTATACGGCCTCTAGCGGCACATGACCCCTCAGGTGACCGCGTTAACTTTTTCTTTTGTGATTTAATTAATAAGGTCCAATTATCGATCTATAGGAACAGATAAGCAATTAGGGTTGGGCCTTAAGTAAGTACGCCACAATCAAGCAAAAATCCTAAGTCTAAGGGCCAAAAACTTTGAGAATCAAAAATAAAAGAAAAATGCGGTGAAACACAAAACCGACGAAAATCTGCGGTGAGGTCCCTGAGCACACCGGTGCTAGGTGAAACAGACCCCGAGATCACACCAAGTCTAAGTCCTGAGGCTGCCCTTTATTATTACAACAATAATAGCAGAAATAATACAAAGGCTAAACTAAACTACACTACTCCCAAAATCCTGCTCCTCCGCTCCTACGCTCTCCTATGGCTCGATGCAAAAATGAGCCGCCTCCAAGTCACTCAGGTGCCTCGGCTCTCCGAAGATCGTCGCCCTCGCCGTCGGACCCTCGCAAGAAAGGGAGAATTGAAAATATCAGTCCACAATTATTAAAAATAAAAATGGAAAATAAAAAAATAAAAAAAGGAAAATAAATTCAAAATAAAAATAAAGGAAATAAAATAAAAAGAAAATACAAGTAAAACAAAAACAAAAATAAAAAGAACTCAAACAAAAGAAAATAAAAAAAGAAGAAAAATAAAAATAAAACCTACTACTAAGTCGTGCTCCCCACTGATGAATATGTGATTCATCACTCTAAAAGTTGAAAATAGAGTCTTGTTGCCGAGTAAATAGCAGCATATTTCCCCTTCTATGCAAAATTAGCATTCATGCATGCAAGCAATAATATCTGCATTTTAGCATTCATATTTGCATTAAATAAGAAGCCAAATTCACTTGTAAATATTCACTTGTATATTAGCTAAAATACCCTATTTCTATATATTTTATACTAACTCCAAATCCAATAAAACCAACTCTATAGTGTATATATTACTAACACTAATTAAAAAAATATCAAAAAAATATTAACTTGTAAAATTGACCAATAAAACCTCAAACCAAGTTAGAGACCTTAGACCTTAGAATGCACATATCTCTCTAATACAACCTCCGATTTAGATCTACTCACTTTTACAGTAATATAAATTCAGAGACCTTCAAAACAAGACCAATTTCATTAAAATCGGAGCTCGTATGCAAAACTTTGGTTTTGGGTCCCTTTTGTATATTGTACATATTGATCTGTTTGCCCATGTATTTTATCCTTTTATTTTCTTCATTATTAAAAATCCAAAAAAATTAGATTAAGTTGTAAATATTCTTTTCATATTTTCTCTAGCTTTATTTTGATTTTTCTTTCTTTTAAAAATTACAAAAAATTACAAAAGATAAAATGTGGTATTTTATATCTATAAGGTACCACCCAAAAATACATTTTTGTACAGATGATTTCCTTTAATTTTTGGCCCTTCACAAAAGTTGTAGATCTCGTCGAGACGAGCAACTTTTGTGTTGACCACTTTTTGCTCTAACATTTTTTGTTATCACTTTTTGATTTTTCTTTGCATTTAGCTTTGGATTTTTCTAGGAACGACACGTGGTGGCTCCGGAAGCCGCCACTTGTCAACCCCATGGTTTTTGCTACTTTACCATTAATTTAAATACTATTTAATTAAATGACACATGGCTGCATCCAAGCGCACCAAGTGGCACCATCTCATCTTCCATCTACCCATTCTTCCCCACTCTCCCTTGACGTAAGGGAGAAGTTAAACTCACGCACACTTCACCACCCTACCCTCTCCACCTTCTCCATCTCTTCTCCAACCTTCTCCTCCTCCTCTTTATATTCTCCTCCACTCCTCCATTTATCCCCATCTGCCAATTTGGAGTATAGGAGAGAGAGCTCTCGGGTCCTTCATGTGACAGTTGAAGGCAGATTCGGTGTCGAGCGACGACCCTCCAACAACTCCGATGAGATCCAGAGAGATCATCTAGTGTCCTTGTCGTGGAGCTTCCAAAGCACCGCTGAGCTTGGCCTCCTGCCGCGGCCTTCGAGCGACAACCTGAGCTCTGTCCACGAGCTCCCTCCCAGGCATCCATCCGCCACTACAAGTAACCATCTTCTTCCTCTTTCTTCTCCTCCTTCATCTTCATTCTTCTCCATCATTTCTCTCTCCTCGATTCATCTTCTTCCGATCACAGAATCACCAAACAAAAGCACTTTCACGGATAAATCACACGTTGCGAACACAATGGTGATTTTTCTTGAATTTTTTGGCAAACTTTCATCAACCGATTAATCACTCATTCGCGCCCGCTAAACAAATGCATGCAAAACAAGGGATTTTGTGAAATCCCTTGTTCTTGCTCTCCCCACATCTCTCTCTCTTCCTCCTATCTTCTTCCTCCTCTCCTCTACTTGACGCACCCCCGGCCAGCCCTCCATCGCCGTGGCTGCCGTCCCCCTCGCATGCCCCTTTCCAGCACTCCTGCCCGCGCGCCTCCCCTCACGGCCGCGCGCGTGCGCACAGCCGTCCCTTCGCACGGGTGCAGCCCTCCCGCCTCCATCGCGCCCACGAGCGTCGTGCGCCCTCCACCCAGCTCAACTGTCAGCCGCCCCTCGCGCGGTGGCCGCCGGCACCGCCCGTCATCCCTGACCCATGCCCTCAGCACGCGCACGCTTAACGTGTCACCCTCAGCCACGCTCCGCGTCACCTTACGCCATCGCGCGCCCCCACGCCTTTGCGTGCGGCTAGGCGCTGCCCTGCCACCGTTCTCGTGAACACCGAGCCTCCTCAGCGCACGCATCTCCAGCTAGCTGACGTCCGCGTTCACGGCAGTCCAGAACGACCTCCGTCTACGCAAGAAGGAAGAGGACTAATCCCCGCACGTGAAAACCACCCTCCTCCTGGGGAAATTGCACGAAACCCCCGTAGCTTCCAACATTGCACACGAGGAGCCCTTCCAGTTCAGTCACGCGCAAAACATGTGCATCTTTGAGGAAATTGCACCCACACCCTCTGCGAGCATAGGTAGCTGCATGAACATCCTGTAAGCATATTTTTTTATCAATTTTATTTCTGAATTGCATTTACATCCCTGTGTTTGCACCATCATTTAAGTATTCATTTAGCCCCATTTTTCAATTCCAAAAATTGCATCTTGTAGAATATGTTATGCTTTATCTTTGCTGATTCTTGTTGAATTTTTATGAGCGTTGCTTTATTTAATATAATTAGTTTGGTGGAAATTAGCATATTTTGTCCACTGTTCATTGTGAATTGCTTATTAAATTAATCGATGCTCTAAAAAATACAAAAAAAAGTAGGTAGAGTCTAAGTATTTCTACATAGTGCCCAAAAATCACATCATTCGCATGCATATCTAGGTAAAAAAATTAATTGATGATTTAAGTAATTCATTTTTAATTGATTCCTCACTTAGTATTTATAGGAATCAAAAGTTGTTCTGGATGTCTCTTAGATAGACCTATCTAGGATAATTTAGTTTCTGAAAAATATCGACGTTTGGTATTTATTCAAATTAAATATACGAAAATCACCTTGCATTCATTTTTAATTCACAGTAAATTCATTGAATGATAGAAAATTCCAAAAAAATTAGTGTAGCCTAATTTCATCCCATTCCATCATCTGGCCAAGTTTCATAATTTTTGGACTTGTTTGACCATCTTTCTGAATTAACTTGTAAACTGGCCGGATTTTGCATGTGTCTTGCATAAAAAATCGAAAAGACAAAAAAAATTATTCCCTGAAAATCAGACCTTGGACTTTGCTAAAAATCTACCTAAAGAGACAGCTGCCTCCCTGAGTTCGACCTTGGGCTTGCCCAAATTAAAAAAATACCGCTCGAGATTAACTTATTTTTATTAAAATTGGTTTTTGAACTTCTCTCATTATCCGACTGCAACGAACATTCTTAATTAATTTGAGCATTAATTTGACCAAATAAACTAGGGCGGTGGGACACGTTTCAAAATGGCGCTGTTGCCGGGGAGGCACGGCTTAGGTTAATTTGCAGTAATTCTGAGTGCTTGATTTTCTATCCCCGGGTAGTCTAACTTCCAGTCTTAATACTCACTTCCATTCTATACTTAGGCTGACCTGAGCCTAATTATAGGGGGGACCGATGCCCGTATTGTATATTCATCCACTCTTTCTTCTTGACCTCGTCCGCCCCATTTTTGACCTTCTTCTACACTTAGGCTACCAGAGCCTAAGTATAGAGGGCAGGATGACTACTTTACATTTTTCATTCTCTTTGGCTCTCTTACGCTTAGCACGAGCTATGTCTTTTTCCTCGCTTTCTGTACTCTGAGGACATAGCACACTCTAAGTATAGGGGGCGTGTATATATTACATATACACTTTACCCATAGCTCGTACTTTCACGTGTCTTTGTATATATTTCATAATAATTACGGGCTGGGTAAAATTTGGAGAAAATGTTTTGTAAAATACACTTGTATAATCTGTATAATACTCTTGTAAATTGCTGTAATATAGGAGGTATACCAAAGTTTTGAAAAAGACAAACAAAAACAAAAAAAACAACAAAAAAACAAAAAAAAAAACAAAAAAATAAGGCTTCTTATTTACTCTTGCATATCATCCTTGCATTTAAAAACATGAGTCTTGCATTTCATTCATCTACATAGCATGTCATTTGCATCTCATCTGCATATCTTGCATATGCAAGGGAAAAGCTAATGGGTACCGAACCAAGTTATGAGTAGATGTTGAGGAAGGACTTGATTTGACCTTAATTCACCTAATTTCAGAGGAACCTTATAGGAACTTGAGTTAAGATTTCTCAGGTCAAGTGACTTAATTCTTTGAGTCTGCAAGTCTATTTTCACATGTCATATTAATCAGTCTAAGTAGAATATCTCGCGCACACACATGATTCTTATAGACAGTGACCTAACTTGGATAATCACAATGCATGTAGCTCTTCATTGATGAGGTGGTGAGGAGGTAGAATCCTTTAGCTTGGAGTAGCACACGGGTGGAAACATCCGTCCTCCTCTAGGGAGGGTAGTGCATCTCAACCTAGTCTGGTGATGTTGACATCTAAGGACGGGATGCTGTGGGTTGCAATAATGCTTCAAAAGAGGGATAGTCTATTGGCTCAAGAGGAAAAACTCCTGATGTAGATGTTGCACCTTGTATATAGTTCAAAAAAAAAAGAAAAAATGCAAAAACTCCAAAAAAATCAGACAGGTCCAAGTGAAAATAAAATATCCGTCGGAGTATGTATATTAGCAAAGAAAATGCAGCTGGATGACTTGGCTACACTGGTCAGGCATTCCGGGATTGGTAGCTACACTGGCTACCGTCTAGTCTTCTCTCTACCCCCTCCTCTTGAGCTGGTCGCCCTTGAACTTAGAAGGGAATACCCCGCTCCTCGAGGAAAGAGTTACTGGATTGGGTAACTAGAGTTACCTTGTTAGAGGAGCCTGTTTCTGAGCCATTTCTGATGTGGAGAGTTATATCTCACTTACACAGAACAAGTAAGAATCATAATCATCAGAAATTTGCGTATGAGGATTTGTTCTGACCTGACTGTTGAGGCGTCTTGAATAGAAGACTTGTGGAACTTGAAGTCTGTTAGGTCTTAAGTTCAGATCCCAATAAGGTTCCGCGACACAATTAATCCAAAGGTTGATTCAAACTCCATTTTCAACTTTTGTTCATGACCTTGGTATGGAACCCAATCTCATTTCACTCTTCCATTTCATTTTAGTTGCTCGGGGACGAAGAAGGTTTAAGTATAGGGAGTTGATGAATCTGTGATTCATCACACTAAAAGTTAAAAATAGAGTCTTGTTGTCGAGTAAATAGCAGCATATTTCCCCTTATCTTGCGAAATTAGCATTCATGCATGCAAGCGTAATATCTACATTTTAGCATTCATATTTGCATTAAATAATAAGCCAAATTCACTTGTAAATATTCACTTGTATATTAGCTAAAATACTCTATTTTTATATATTTTATAATAACTACAAATCCAATAAAACTAACTCTATAGTGTATATATTACTAACACTAATTAAAGAAAAATATCAAAAAAATATTAACTTGTAAAATTGACCAATAAAACCCCAAACCCAGTTGGAGACCTTAGACCTTAGAATGCACATCTCTCTCTCATACAACCTCTGATTTAGGTCTACTCACTTTTAAAGTAATATACATTCAGATACCTCAAAACAAGACCAATTTCATTAAAATCGGAGCTCGTATACAAAACTTGGGTTTTGGGTCCCTTTTGTATATTGTACATATTGACCTTTTTGCCCTTGTATTTTATCCTTTTATTTTCTTCATTATTAAAAATATAAAAAAATTAGATTAAGTGGTAAATATTCTTTTCATATTTTCTCTAGCTTTATTTCGATTTTTTCTCTTTTAAAAATTACAAAAAATCACAAAAGATAAAATGCGGTATTTTATATCTATAAGGTACCACACAAAAATAAATTTTTGTACATACGATTTCCTTTGATTTTCAACCCTTCACAAAAGTTGTAGATCTCGTCGAGACGAGCAACTTTCGTGTTGACCACTTTTTGATCTAACCTCTTTTGTTATCTCATTTTTATTTTTCTTTGCATTTAGGTTTGGATTTTTCTAGGAATGACACGTGGTGGCTCCGGAAGTCGCCACGTGTCAACCCCAAGGTTTTTGTTACTTTACCATTAATTTAAATACTATTTAAATAAATGCCACATGGCCGTATCTGAGCACGCCAAGTGGCGCCATCTCATCTTCCATCTACCCATTCTTCCCCACTCTCCCTTGACGTATGGGAGAAGTTAAACTCACGCACACTTTACCACCCCACCCCCTCCACCTTCTCCATCTCTTCTCCAACCTCCTCCTCCTCCTCTTTATATTCTCCTCCACTCCTCCATTCATCCCCATCCGCCAATTTGGAGTGTAGGAGAGAGAGCTCCCGGGTCCTTCAAGTGTCAGTTGAAGGCAGATTCGGTGTCGAGCAACGACCCTCCAACAACTCCGGTGAGATCCAGGGAAACCATCTAGTCTCCTTGTCGTGGAGCTTCCAAAGCACCGCTGACCTTGGCCTCCCGCCGCGGCCTTCGAGTGACAACCTGAGCTCTGTCCACGAGCTCCCTCCCAGGCATCCATCTGCCACTACAGGTAACCATCTTCTTCCTTTTTCTTCTCCTCCTTCATCTTCATTATTCTCCTTCATTTCTCTCTCCTCAATTGATCTTCTTCCGATCACAGAATCCCCAAACAAATTACACTTTCACGGATAAATCACACGTTGCGAATGCAGCGGTGATTTTTCTTGAATTTGATGGCGAACTTTCATCTACCGATTATTAACTTATTCGGACCCGCTAAACAAATGCATGCAAAACATGGGATTTTGTGAAATCCCCTGTTCTTGTCCTCCCTACGTCTCTCTCTCTTCCTCCTATCTTCTTCCTCCTCTTCTCTGCTTGACACACCCTCGGCCAGCCCTCCATCGCCGTGGCCGCCGTCCCCCTCGCGTGCCCCTCTCCAGCGCTCCTGCCCGCGCGCCTCCCTTCGCGGCCGCGCGCGTGCGCACAACCGTCCCTTCGCACGTGTGCAGCCCTCCCGCCTCCATCATGCCCAAGAGCGCCGTGCGCCCTCCGCCCAGCTCGATCGCCAGCCGCCCCTCGCACGGTGGCCGTCGATACCGCCCGTCGTCCCCGACCCGCGCCCTCAGCATGCGCGCGCCTGGCGCGTCACCCCCAGCCGCGCTCCGCGTCAGCTTGCGCCATTGCGCGCCCCCATGCATTTGCGCATGGTTGGGAGTGATGAATCTCGTATTCATCATGCTAAAAACTCCTTATTAAAATCCCTGCTTAAATAAGCCAATTAAATTATCCTCTAATTCCTTGTTTTTATCATGTACTATATTGTGTATAAATTATCATTAATTTATTATATTTAACTTCTTTTATTTTTCTGTATCTATTTTACCAATAAAAAACTCCTAAAAATTAGGTATATAACTTGTCTATAAATCACTAACCCTTAAAAAGATAAAAAATATAAAAAGATCTCAAAACCGCAAACTTGGTGTTTTTATCCCCTGAAAAATACCCCCAAAATTACGTTTTGTACAAATGACCTCTTTTGGCTTTTTGACCAACATGAAAGTTGTAGATCTCGTCGAGACGAGCAACTTTCATGTTTTGACTTTTTCCAAAATCGTCTTCTAACTATTTCTTTTCTAATTATCTTTGATTTAACATTTTCCAAATTTCTGATTGGGCCACGTGGCGCCTTCTGGGCCGCCCACGTGGCCCTTCCCTCTTTCCGCCACCCGTCACCATTCACGGCCGTTGGATCTGCTCCAATCGCCCCCATCTCCGTCGTCCAAATCCGCCTCATTTCTCAGCTGTCGGATTTGACATCCAGATTAAATCCTAGCCGCCCCCTAACGCCTAATCCTCAACCCTCGGATCCTACTTCCATCTAACGCCCCTCCTCGCGCCACGTTTTCCCTCATCCACAACCCTCCGATCCCACTTTAATCTTCCGGTCAACAACGATCCACATCATCCCTTTAACCCTCGCCGCTAGATCCCCCCATCATTCGATCTGAGCCATTCCCTCGCGCTCCAATCGCCACCGTTCGATCAGATCTTTGGATCTGATCTTGGCCCTCCGCCCACGCCCATATCCGGACTGTTGGATCGCAAGATCCAACGGCCACAAGGTCGTCTCCTTCCTCCGAAATCCCTATCACCTGCCGTTACGCATCACCAACCCTGCTCCCCCTTCCTTTTTTAGCCGGCGCTCCAGCCATCTCCTCCAACTCATAACGCCTCCCCGACATCACCCGTAGATCCACCTTCCTCGCACAGCCTTCATATCCTCCATTTATCATTTCCTCGTCATTGAACCCCCGCTCGAAAACCTCCGACGACCTCCATAACACTCAACCTTCATCACCTATATAACGCCCTCCCCCACCACCGTAGCCGGTCGTCCACCAATTTGGGCCTTCACCTAGCTTCCTCCACCCCTCCGGTGACAGCGGAGGGGCGGAATTGAGAGGCGACGATGGTGATTGGCCTGGTGTTGACCCACGACGGTGCTCCGCTGTGTCTCGGTGGTTCCAGCCACCACTGAGCTCCGTGCGCCGGCCGCGCACGCTGGGCGACGACCATAGCTCAACCACAGGCCGCCACCTCCGCTAACTCCTCGCTTCGGCGGGGAGACTTTTTTTTCTCCGTTTCTTCGATTTATTACGTCACCCCCAACCATTGCCACATTCGTCTAATCGCACCATCGGCTTTGCCAAACCACCAGCACCCTCGCGCACCCATCTCCTTCCTTCAGAACCCCCTCGCGCCCCGACTCCCATCCTCCGTCCCCACGGCGGAAGACTCGCCTGAGCCATCACCTTCTCCACCTCCGACGGCTCCCATTTCACCTCCCGCACTTCGCAAGACACGTCCGCACGCTTCGGCTATGAGCTTCTAACCATTACAGGTACAAATATCTTCACTAGCCGGACATCGCACCTGAGCTCCAACTCCGCTCTCCGCCGCAGGTGCAGCTCCACCGTACAGCCGTTCAAGACATCCTTGGAGATTCGCCAGCTCTCCAGCTTCATCGCGAACCTCTTAGCTCCATGGTCTGACCTTCCGGCAAGCGCTGGGAGCGCGGTGGAGCTATGGCATGGTCACCGGAGCCCTGCCTCCTCTGGTGGCCCGCGGAGGAAGAGGAACGCGCATCTACCGTCCGAACACCGGGATTGGACGGTCAAGATGAAGCCACGTGGAGGCCCGAGCCTCGAACCAGACCTACAGGCTCGGGCAGACCAGACCTAGCCCCGAACCTCCAGTTGATGCCACATGGTCCCGAAGCTGAGGGCTGTCCCGAGCCTGAGCCCTCACGTGCAACGCACGTGAGGCTTGGGTAAATTGCATGATAGGCCCGGAAAGAAATGCTATTTACATTCAGGTCCCCAGGCACGTGCCCCACGTGCGTGCCTGGGTAAATTACAGGGAGGCCCTCCAGGTTTCGAAGAATTGCAAAACGGTCCCTGCGCGCAAATGGAAAAATTACATCGAGGCCCAGACGATTTTATTATTTACATTTAGGTCCTCCCAGGGACCTAAATGTAATATTTATCCCTTTATTTTATTGCATTTTTATTACCATTATGCCCTTGCACTCTTTTTAGCATAACTTGAGCATCGTAGGACCAAATTGCACGATTTTAGTGTCGTTTTGATCCTTGTTTCATCCTCTACATTCTAGCAAGCTTATTTGTTTCATTTGACACTATTTTAATTTAAGTGATTTTTTATGTGAAGAATGGAACCATGCTCTACTTGTCTTGCTTGATTTGATGACCGATTTTTAATGATGTGTTCAAATTGGCTCTAATTTCATTCTATATTGCGTTGCTCTCATTTTAGGGTATAATTGTAGGTATTTCTGACATTTTATTCATCATGCATATTCTCTTGCATTGTCTGCCCATGCATCATTTTAACTTGCATAAAAACAAAATAAAAAAAGCATGCATCATGGCATTGCCTTGTAAATAGCATAGTGCATTCATGAACCGAAATTCAATACACACTTTAGGCTATCGTATCCCTATGTTCGACCTTGGTACACTTGCCAAGCATAAATATTCCACAGCATTCAAGGTCTGTGGTTTTTGCTGAACAAAATTCGCCTCCTGTACTACAGCATAATTCCACACTATTATTGAGGTGAATTTTGCGTTCATCAAATGGCGCCGTTGCCGGGGATACGATTTTGCTTAATTTTTAAATTTTGATTTTTTTTAAATTAATTCAATAATTTCTAGGTCCTCATTTCATACATCATTTCTTTGCATATTATTTGCTGATTTAATTTCTCTGAGTTTCAAACTTTTCTCTTTTGTGGCAGGGCCCATGAAAATCGGGGACGCCTGATCGTCATGGAGGCACGAAGTCGGGAGCTTCAGCTGAAGAGGCCGTAAAAGAAGCCGTGAAGAAGTCTAAGATTTTTTTATCAGTCAAATTTGCATTGCATGTTGTAAAAAAATATTGCATCTGCATATTTGTTTTCAGTCTTGCATATTGTACCCAAACCCCTCCCCACACACACACCTACACTGCACATGCACATACTCACCCCCCTGTATATTTCTCTCTCTCTCTCCCTCTCTCT
This sequence comes from Ottelia alismoides, assembly GCA_037367405.1. Taxonomy (NCBI): domain Eukaryota; kingdom Viridiplantae; phylum Streptophyta; class Magnoliopsida; order Alismatales; family Hydrocharitaceae; genus Ottelia; species Ottelia alismoides. Next base: position 730,077 of record JAZKJV010007701.1, read on the forward strand.
ATCTCTCTCTCTTCGTGTGTATCTATTTCTCACAAACTCCCTCCCCCTCACTCTTGTATCATAGAACCCCCCCCTAACGTAGACCTTACTTAGGCTATTTGTAGCCTAAGTGTAGGGGGGACCTGCCTGCTCTTCCTTCCCTCGTTCCGTCTTCTTGTACTTAGGCCAATTTTGGCCTAAGTATAGGGGGACCCTCCTCCTCAGTTCCGCTATATCACCTTGTACTTGAACCGAGCCTTGGCTTCATGGCACTTGTGCTATGAGGACATAGCAAATTTTAAGTATAGGGGGGTATACCGTATATTATTGTATATTACTTTAGCCTTAGCTCGCATTTTTATGACTTTTTAAAATTTTATTTTTCGGGATGAGTTTTGGTAAACTAGTGAACTGGGTAAAAACCTGTAAAAAATTAAAAATTGAGGGTTTAATTTTGTAATTATTCTTGTATTAAAAAAAGTTGAAAAACTAAAAATCTTTCTTGTGAGGTTGACTCTGACTACTAGGTTTAGTAGGCATTTTCAGTGAGGGAACCTCGGTCTCCCTTAGCAGAGTGGGTGATTTAGAGGACATCGCATACGGCCCCGTCCTCAAGTAACACGGGCCTCGGCCCGTACTTACACCCATACTAGCTGAAAGTGTATACTTTTATTTGAGCCTGGGCCAGTCATTGTCTCTCCGAGGAATAAAAAAATATAAAAATTAAAATCCATAAAAATCTGCAAAAGATAAAAATCACACAAAAATTCACTAACCCAAGGAGTTGGTGTATTCCTGACACATTCACACTCATGCAAGGCTTGAGGAATTTGAGGACACTGGATCTTTGGAATCTTGAGAGTCTGAGTTAACATGCCTTAGTCATTAGGGTTTTCATGACTTAAATATCCACACTCCTCTGGTTTGAAAGATTTGAGTGCTATATTGCACTCTTCATCTCTACCTTTAAGAAAATATGATCAGCACAGTCACTTCCACAACTACAGGATTGATGAGCTGAGATGAGATATCACTTGAGGAACTAGGACCAGAGAAATAAGTTTAGACCCAATCTAATGATATTCGAGGATGGGATAAAGTTAATGAAGGCTTCAGAAAATCTGAGTGTCAGCAAAACCCTAGCCAGTATGTGAACAATATTCATATGCTATCTCTTGGATATTTACCTAAAGTGCCAGGGTGTGATGAAATTTAAAGGAACTTGTTGATCAGTGTGCACCAATCTCTTGGTAAAAGCAGTGGAGCTAGCCAACAAAAGAAATGAAATGTCAAAGAAAAGCTCTAAATCCAAAGTCAAATTCCAAACGAGCATCCACCAATGGCAAGCACTCCCAAACATTTTTAAAGTGTCCACTTGGACCAAACGCTAAATAGGACCAAGAAGTCGGGCTGACACCACAAAAAGGGCCCTGCATCGTAAGCGATACAAGTCTGGGTGTCGAAGGTATCTTAGATACTCAGAAAAGACACACCCCGGTGTATTCCCAGAAAAACAAGTGCAGACGACTCCAACTCTCTTGACGGACACATTGATCAACAAAATAATAATATACATGTGTTGAGTAAAAGACACTCGAGAGGCCCCTTGTTCCAATGTGAGGGTGAGAAAAATAGACACAATCCCATGTCCCTCCATCATCTGGCCATCCATCTACATTTTCAAGTCTGACAAACTATAGAGACGGTTGACTGAAGCAAGAACATACTTATTCCCTAGTATTGAGGATTAGGTCTAGAGGAAGATCTTTGGGACTGGAACTTTGGGTGATGCATCGACTCGGCTCTCATGAAATGCAGTACACTAAATATCATATCCTTATATTATATGTACAAAAAGAGAGTCTGATAATCAGAGAAGTTGGACTCCTTCTGACTAAGGCTTGGATAAACCCAGAATTTTAGGATCACTTAGGTCAAGGGTCTTTGAGAGATCAAGCCTTGAATTTTTCACGCGCACTGTCAGGAATTAATCCGACTCCTTCTTTCTTTAGATGCTCGAGGATTAGCATGGTTTAAGTATATGGGTATGATGAATCTCGTATTCATCATGCTAAAAACTCCTTATTAAAATTCCTGCTTAAACAAGCCAATAAAAATATCCTCTAATTCCTTGTTTTTATCATGTACTATATTGTGTATAAATTACCACTAATTTATTGTATTTAATTTCTCTTATTTTTCTGTATCTATTTTATCACTCAAAACTCCCTAAAAATTAGGTAGATAACTTGTCTATAAATCACTAACCCTTAAAAAGATAAAAAATACAAAAAGATCTCAAAACCGCAAACTTGGTGTTTTTATCCCCTTAAAAATACCCCCAAAATACGTTTTGTACAAATGACCTCTTTTGGCTTTTTGACCAACATGAAAGTTGTAGATCTCGTCGAGACGAGCAACTTTCATGTTTTGACTTTTTCCAAATTCGGCCTTTAACTATTTCTTTTCTAATTATCTTTGATTTAACATTTTCCGAATTTCTGATTGGGCCACATGGCGCCTTCTGGGCCGCCCACGTGGCCCTTCCCTCTTTCCGCCACCCGTCACCATTCACGGCCGTTGGATCTGCTCCAGTCGCCCCCATCTCCAACGTCCAAATCCGCCTCACTTCTCAGCTGTCGGATCTGATATCCAGATTAAATCCTAGCCGCCCCCTAGCGCCTAATCCTCAACCCTCGGATCCTACTTCCATCTAACGCCCCTCCTCGCGCCACGTTTTCCCTCATCCACAACCCTCCGATCCCACTTTCATCTTCCGATCGACAATGATCCACATCATCCCTTTAACCCTTGCCGCTAGATCCCCCCATCATTCGATTTGAGCCATTCCCTCGCGCTCCAATCGCCACCGTTCGATCAGATCTTTGGATCTGATATTGGCCCTCCGCCCACGCCCGTATCCGGACCGTTGGATCGCAAGATCCAACGGCCACAAGGTCGTCTCCTTCCTCCGAAGTCCCCGTCACCTGCCATTACGCATCACCAACCCTGCTCCCCCTTCCTTTTTTGGCCGGCGCTCCAGCCATCTCCTCCTACTCATAACGCCTCCCCGACAACACCCGTAGATCCACCTTCCTCGCACAACCTTCATATCCTCCATTTATCATTCCCTCGCCATTAAACCCCCGCTCGAAAAGCTCCGACGACCTCCATAACGCTCAACCTTCATCACCTATTTATCCCCCTCCCCCGCCACCGTAGCCGGTCGTCCACCAATTTGGGCCTTCACCTAGCTTCCTCCGCCCCTCCGGTGACAGCGGAGGGGCGGAATTGAGAGGCGACGATGGTGATTGGCCTGGTGTTGACCCACGGCGGCGCTCCGCCGTGTCCAGGTGGTTCCAGCCACCACTGAGCTCCGTGCGCCGGCCGCGCACGCTGGGCGACGACCAGAGCTCCACCGGAGCTCAACCACAGGCTGCCACCTCCGCTAACTCCTCGCTCCGGCGGGGAGACTTTTTTTTCTCCGTTTCTTCGATTTATTACGTCACCCCCAACCATTGCCACCTTCGTCTAATCGCACCATCAGCTTCGCCAAACCACCAGCACCCTCGCGCACCCATCTCCTTCCTTCTGAACCCCCTCGTGCCCCGACTCCCATCCTCCGTCCCCACGGCGGAGGACTCGCCTGAGCCATCACCTTCTCCACCTCCGCCGGCTCCCATTTCACCTCCCGCACTTCTCAAGACACGTCAGCACGCTTCGGCTATGAGCTTCTAACCATTGCAGGTACAAACATCTTCACTGGTCGGACATCGCACCTGAGCTCCAACTCCGCTCTCCATCGCAGGTGCAGCTCCACCGTACAGCCGTTCAAGACATCCTTGGAGCTTCGCCAGCTCTCCAGCTTCGTCGCGGACCTCTTAGCTCCATGGTCTGACCTTCAGGCAAGCGCTGGGAGCGCAGTGGAGCTATGGCATGGTCACCGGAGCCCCGCCTCCTCCGGTGGCCCGCGGAGGAAGAGGAACACACAACTACCGTCCGATCACCGGGATCGGACGGCCAAGATGAAGCCACGTGGAGGCCCGAGCCTCGAACCAGACCTACAGGCTCTGGCAGACCAGACCTAGCCCCGAACCTCCAGTTGATGCCACGTGGTCCCGAAGCTGAGGGCTGTCCTGAGCCTAAGCCCTCACGTGCAACGCACGTGAGGCTTGGGTAAATTGCATGATAGGCCCGGAAAGAAATGCTATTTACATTCAGGCCCCAGGCACGTGCCCCACGTGCGTGCCTGGGTAAATTACAGGGAGGCCCTCCAGGTTTCGAAGAATTGCAAAACGGTCCCTGCGCGTAAATGGAAAAATTACATCGAGGCCTAGGCGGTTTTTATTATTTACATTTAGATCCTCCCAGGGACCTAAATGTAATATTTATCCCTTTATTTTATTGCATTTTTATTACCATTATGCCCTTGCACTATTTTTAGCATAACTTGAGCATCGTAGGTCCAAATTGTACGATTTTAGTGTCGTTTTGATCCTTGTTTCATCGTCTACATTCTAGCAAGCTTACTTGTTTCATTTGACACTGTTTTAATTTAAGTGATTTTTTATGTGAAGAATGGAACCATGCTCTACTTGTCTTGCTTGATTTGATGACCGATTTTTAATGATGTGTTCAAATTGGCTCTAATTTCATTGTATATTGCGTTGCTCTCATTTTAGGGTATAATTGTAGGTATTTCTAACATTTTATTCATCATGCATATTCTCTTGCATTGTCTGCCTATGCATCATTTTAACTTGAATAAAAACAAAATAAAAATGCATGCATCATGGCATTACCTTGTAAATAGCATAGTGCATCATAAATTGCATATGGACCTGAAACTGAAATTAACTGACATTATGCCTTCATGAACCGAAATTCAATACACACTTTAGGCTGTCGTATCCCTGTGTTCGACCTTGGTACACTTGCCAAGCATAAATATTCCACAGCATTCAAGGTCTGTGGTTTTTGCTGAACAAAATTCGCCTCCTGTACTACAGCATAATTCCACACTATTATTGAGGTGAATTTTGCGTTCATCAAATGGCGCCGTTGCCGGGGATACGACTTTGCTTAATTTTTAAATTTTGATTTTTTTTTAAATTAATTCAATAATTTCTAGGTCCTCATTTCATGCATCATTTCTTTGCATATTATTTGCTGATTTAATTTCTCTGAGTTTCTAACTTTTCTCTTTTGTGGCAGGGCCCCTGAAAATCGGGGACGCCTTATCGTCATGGAGGCACGAAGTCGGGAGCTTCAGCTGAAGAGGCCGCAAAAGAAGCCGTGAAGAAGTCTAAAATTTTTTTATCAGTCAAATTTGCATTGCATGTTGTAAAAAAACATTACATCTGCATATTTGTTTTCTGTCTTGCATATTGTACAAAAAAAAATCCCCCCCCCACACACCTACACTGCACATGCACATACTCACCCCCCCTGTATATTTCTCTCTCTCTCTCCCTCTCTATCTCTCTCTCTCTCCGTGTGTATCTATTTCTCACAAACCCCATCCCCCTCACTCTTGTATCATAGAACCCCCCCTAACACAGACCTCACTTAGGCTATTTGTAGCCTAAGTATAGGGGGGACCTTCCTGCTCTTCCTTCCCTCGTTCCGTCTTCTTGTACTTAGGCCAATTTTGGCCTAAGTATAGGGGGACCCTCCTCCTCAGTTCCGCTATATCACCTTGTACTTGAACCGAGCCTTGGCTTCATGGCACTTGTGCTATGAGGACATAGCAAATTTTAAGTATAGGGGGGTATACCGTATATTATTGTATATTACTTTAGCCTTAGCTCGCATTTTTAAAACTTTTTAAAATTTTATTTTTCGGGACGGGTTTTGGTAAACTAGTGAACTGAGTAAAACCTGTAAAAAATTAAAAATTGAGGGTTTAATTTTGTAATTATTCTTGTATTAAAAAAAATTGAAAAACTGAAAATCTTTTTTGTGAGGTTGACTCTGACTACTAGGTTTAGTAGGCATTTTCAGTGAGGGAACCTCGGTCTCCCTTAGCAGAGTGGGTGGTTTAGAGGACATCGCATACGGCCCCGTCCTCATGTAACACGGGCCTCGGCCCGTACTTACACCCATACTAGCTGAAAGTGTATACTTTTATTTGAGCCTGGGCCAGTCATTGTCTCTCCGAGGAATAAAAAAAATTAAAAATTAAAATCCATAAAAATCTGCAAAAGATATAAATCACACAAAAATTCACTAACCCAAGGAGTTGGTGTATTCCTGACACATTCACACTCATGCAAGGCTTGAGGAATTTGAGGACACTGGATCTTTGGAATCTTGAGAGTCTGAGTTAACATGCCTTAGTCATTAGGGTTTTCATGACTTAAATATCCACACTCCTCTGGTTTGAAAGATTTGAGTGCTATATTGCACTCTTCATCTCTACCTTTAAGAAAATATGATCAGCACAGTCACTTCCACAACTGCAGGATTGATGAGCTGAGATGAGATATCACTTGAGGAACTAGGACCAGAGAAATAAGTTTAGACCCAATCTAATGATATTCGAGGATGGGATAAAGTTAATGAAGGCTTCAGAAAATCTGAGTGTCAGCAAAACCCTAGCCAGTATGTGAACAATATTCATATGCTATCTCTTGGATATTTACCTAAAGTGCCAGGGTGTGATGAAATTTAAAGGAACTTGTTGATCAGTGTGCGCCAATCTCTTGGTAAAAGCAGTGGAGCTAGCCAACAAAAGAAATGAAATGTCAAAGAAAAGCTCTAAATCCAAAGTCAAATTCCAAATGAGCATCCACCAATGGCAAGCGCTCCCAAACATTTTTAAAAAGTGTCCACTTGGACCAAGCGCTAAATAGGACCAAGGAGTCGGGCTGACACCACAAAAAGGGCCCAGCATCGTAAGCGATACAAGTCTGGGTGTCGAAAGTATCTTAGATACTCAGAAAAGACACACCCCGGTGTATTCCCAGAAAAACAAGTGCAGACGACTCCAACTCTCTTGACGGACACATTGATCAACAAAATAATAATATACATGTGTTGAGTAAAAGGCACTCGAGAGGCCCCTTGTTCCAATGTGAGGGTGAGAAAAATAGACACAATCCCATGCCCCTCCATCATCTGGCCATCCATCTACATTTTCAAGTCTGACAAACTATAGAGACGGTTGACTGAAGCAAGAACATACTTATTCCCTAGTATTGAGGATTAGGTCTAGAGGAAGATCTTTGAGACTGGAACTTTGGGTGATGCATCGACTCGGCTCTCACGAAATGCAGTACACTAAATATCATATCCTTATATTATATGTACAAAAAGAGAGTCTGATAATCAGAGAAGTTGGATTCCTTCTGACTAAGGCTTGGATAAACCCAGAATTTTAGGATCACTTAGGTCAAGGGTCTTCGAAAGATCAAGCCTTGAATTTTTCACGCGCACTGTCAGGAATTAATCCGACTCCTTCTTTCTTTAGATGCTCGAGGACGAGCATGGTTTAAGTATATGGGTATGATGAATCTCGTATTCATCATGCTAAAAACTCCTTATTAAAATTCCTGCTTAAACAAGCCAATAAAAATATCCTCTAATTCCTTGTTTTTATCATGTACTATATTGTGTATAAATTACCACTAATTTATTGTATTTAATTTCCTTTACTTTTCTATATCTATTTTATCACTCAAAAACCCCTAAAAATTAGGTAGATAACTTGTCTATAAATCACTAACCCTTAAAAAGATAAAAAATACAAAAAGATCTCAAAACTGCAAACTTGGTGTTTTTATCCCCTAAAAAATACCCCCAAAATACGTTTTGTACAAATGACCTCTTTTGGCTTTTTGACCAACATGAAATTGTAGATCTCGTCGAGACGAGCAACTTTCATGTTTTGACTTTTTCCAAATTCGGCCTCTAACTATTTCTTTTCTAATTATCTTTGATTTAACATTTTCCGAATTTCTGATTGGGCCACGTGGCGCCTTCTGGGCCGCCCACGTGGCCCTTCCCTCTTTCCACCACCCATCACCATTCACGGTTGTTGGATCTGCTCCAATCGCCCCCATCTCCATCGTCCAAATCCGCCTCATTTCTCAGCTGTCGGATCTGATATCCAGATTAAATCCTAGCCGCCCCCTAGCGCCTAATCCTCAGCCCTCGGATCCTACTTCCATCTAATGCCCCTCCTCGCGCCACGTTTTCCCTCATCCACAACCCTCCGATCCCACTTTCATCTTCCGGTCAACAACGATCCACGTCATCCCTTTAACCCTCGCCGCTAGATCCCCCCATCATTCGATCTGAGCCATTCCCTCGCCCTCCAATCGCCACCGTTCGATTAGATCTTTGGATATGATCTTGGCCCTCCGCCCACGCCCGTATCCGGACCGTTGGATCGCAAGATCCAACGGCCACAAGGTCGTCTCCTTCCTCCGAAGTCCCTGTCACCTGCCGTTACGCATCACCAACCTTGCTCCCCCTTCCTTTTTTGGCCGGCGCTCCAGCCATCTCCTCCTACTCATAACGCCTCCCCGACATCACCCGTAGATCCACCTTCCTCGCACAGCCTTCATATCCTCCATTTATCATTCCCTCGCCATTAAACCCCCGCTCGAAAACCTTCGAAGACCTCCATAACGCTCAACCTTCATCACCTATATAACCCCCTCCCCCGCCACCATAGCCGGTCGTCCACCGATTTGGGCCTTCACCTAGCTTCCTCCGCCCCTCTGGTGACAGCGGAGGGGCGGAATTGAGAGGCGACGATGGTGATTGGCCTGGTGTTGACCCACGGCGGCGCTCCGCCGTGTCCAGGTGGTTCCAGCCACCACTGAGCTCCGTGCGCCGGCCGCGCACGCTGGGCGACGACCAGAGCTCCACCGGAGCTCAACCACAGGCTGCCACCTCCGCTAACTCCTCGCTCCGACGGGGAGACTTTTTTTTCTCCGTTTCTTCGATTAATTACGTCACCCCCAACCATTGCCACCTTCGTCTAATCGCACCATCGGCTTCGCCAAACCACCAGCACCCTCGCGCACCCATCTCTTCCTTCAGAACCCCCTCGCGCCCCGACTCCCATCCTCCGTCCCCACGACGGAGGACTCGCTTGAGCCATCACCTTCTCCACCTCCGCCGGCTCCCATTTCACCTCCCGCACTTCGCAAGACACGTCCGCACGCTTCGGCTATGAGCTTCTAACCATTGCAGGTACAAACATCTTCACTGGCCGGACATCGCACCTGAGCTCCAACTCCGCTCTCCGCCGTAGGTGCAGCTCCACCGTACAGCCGTTCAAGACATCCTTGGAGCTTCGCCAGCTCTCCAGCTTCATCGCGGACCTCTTAGCTCCATGGTCTGAACTTCAGGCAAGCGTTGGGAGCGCGGCGGAGCTATGGCATGGTCACCGGAGCCCCGCCTCCTCCGGTGGCCCGCGGAGGAAGAGGAACGCACATCTACCGTCCGATCACCGGGATCAGACGGCCAAAATGAAGCCACGTGGAGGCCCGAGCCTCGAACCAGACCTACAGGCTCGGGCGGACCAGACCTATCCCCGAACCTCCAGTTGATGCCACGTGGTCCCGAAGCCGAGGGCTGTCCCGAGCCTAACCCCTCACGTGCAACGCACGTGAGGCTTGGGTAAATTGCATGATAGGCCCGTAAAGAAATGCTATTTACATTCAGGTCCCCAGGCACATGCCCCACGTGCGTGCCTGGGTAAATTACAAGGAGACCCTCAAGGTTTTGAAGAATTGTAAAATGGTCCCTGTGCGCAAATGGAAAAATTACATCGGGGCCGAGGCGGTTTTTATTATTTACATTTAGGTCCTCCCAGGGACCTAAATGTAATATTTATCCCTTTATTTTATTGCATTTTTATTACCATTATGCCCTTGCACTATTTTTAGCATAACTTGAGCATCGTAGGTCCAAATTGCACGATTTTAGTGTCGTTTTGATCCTTGTTTCGTCCTCTACATTCTAGCATGCTTACTTGTTTCATTTTACACTGTTTTAATTTAAGTGATTTTTTATGTGTTAATGGAACCATGCTCTACTTGTCTTGCTTGATTTGATGACCGATTTTTAATGATGTGTTCAAATTGGCTCTAATTTCATTCTATATTGCGTTGCTCTCATTTTAGGGTATAATTGTAGGTATTTCTGACATTTTATTCATCATGCATATTCTCTTGCATTGTCTGCCCATGCATCATTTTAACTTGCACAAAAACAAAATAAAAAATGCATGCATCATGGCATTGCCTTGTAAATAGCATAGTGCATCATAAATTGCATATGGACGTGAAACTGAAATTAATTGACATTATGCCTTCATGAACCGAAATTCAATACACACTTTAGGCTGTCGTATCCCTGTGTTCGACCTTGGTACACTTGCCAAGCATAAATATTCCACAGCATTCAAGGTCTGTGGTTTTTGCTGAACAAAATTCACCTCCTGTACTACAACATAATTTCACACTATTATTGAGGCGAATTTTACGTTCATCAGGGTGCCACCTCACCACCGTCCTCGCAAACACCGAGCCCCCTCAGCGTGCGCATCTCCAGCTAGCTGCTTTCCACGTTCACGGTAGTCTAGAATGACCTCCGCCTGCGCAAGAAGGAAGAGGACTAATCCCCGCACGTGAAAACCACCCTCCTCCTGGGGAAATTGCACGAAACCCTCGTAGCTTCCAGCATTGCATAAGAGGAGCCCTGCCAGTTCAGTCACGTGCAAAACAAGTGCATCTTTGAGGAAATTGCATCCACACCCTCTGTGAGCATAGGTAATTGCATGAACATCCTCTAAGTATATTTTTTTATCAATTTTGTTTCTGAATTGCATTTACATCCCTGTGTTTGCACCATCATTTAGGTATTCATTTATCTCCATTTTTCAATTCCAAAAATTGCATCTTGTAGAATATATTATGCTTTATCTTTGCTGATTCTTGTTGAATTTTTATGTGGATTGCTTTGTTTAATATAATTATTTTGGTGGAAATTAGCATATTTTGTCCACTATTCATTGTGAATTGCTTATGAATTAATCGATGCTCTAAAAAATGCGAAAAAATTGCAGTAGGTAGAGTCTAAGTATTTCTACATAGTGCCCAAAAATCGCATCATTCGCACGCATATCTAGGTAAAAAAATTAATTGGTGATTTAAGTAATTCATTTTTAATTAATTCCTCACTTAGTATTTATAGATATCAAAAGTTGTTCTGGATGTCTCTCAGATAGACCTATCTAGGATAATCTAGTTTCTGAAAAATATTGACGTTTGGTATTTATTAAAATTAAAATTGTGAAAATCACCTTGCATTCATTTTTAATTCACAGTAAATTCGTTGAATGACAGAAAATTCCAAAAAATTAGTGTAGCCTAATTTCATCCCATTTCATCATCTGGCCATGTTTCATAATTTTTGGACTTGTTTTGACCATCTTTCTGAATTAACTTGTAAACTGGCAGGATTTTGCATGTGTCTTGCATAAAAAATCGAAAAAGACCAAAAAATTATTCCCTGAAAATCAGACCTTGGACTTTGCTAAAAATCTACCTAAGGAGACAACTGCCTCCCTGAGTTCAACCTTGGGCTTGCCCAAGCAAATAAAAATTACCGCTCGAGATTAACTTGTTTTAATTAAAAGTGGTTTTTGAACTGCTCTCATTATCCGACTGCAACGAACATTCTTAATTAATTTGAGCATTAATTTGACCAAATTAACTAGGGTGGTGGGACGTGTTTCACCCACCAACGGCGTCATTCTGTTGAGTGGCCTGAGCGACTAAGGTGAAAATGGTATCAAGGGTCGTTGCGACCTCAACCACTCAGACCGAATCTCAATAAGAAAATAAGACCACCAATAAAGAAATCAAACATTAGAACCAAGTAAGCGGTCTCGCTAGTTTATTTTACCTAGTATAGCTACTAGGGTCAAACACAAGGAGCACGCAATGCAAAAGCTATGAAGTAGTCAGGAATCTAGGAAAAGAAAAGAAAAGAAATGGTGGTTTTTATAATCTTTCAGTTTTTTATGATTTTTAAAATTGAGAAAAAAATAAAAAAGAGCCAAAAAGCAACTTCAAACAATTATTTCAAGCACCAAAAATACTCAAAAAAATCAAACAAAATATTTTTGTGTTTTTAAAATATTCAAATGTTTTTGTGGATTTTATGGGGTTTTTCCGATTTTTAATTAATTTTCTAAAAATGAAATAAAACCAAAAACAACAAGCAATGTACAATTGGGATCTAAAGGCAGATTAAAATTACTTAAAATGCCTATAAAATCCCAACAGTATTTTTATAAGAAACTATAAAACAAACCTAACTACATCAACTGAAAACACATTTTTTTGATTTTTTTATGAATTTTTGCTATTTTTTCTACGATTTTTACTATTTTTTTATTTTATTGGTTTTACAAAGGGGAATGAGATGACATTTTCAAAAAAGTTGAAATAACATAAAACAAGCAAACAATAAATTTGTTAGCTTTTTAAAGGGTTTTTAATATTTTTAATGGATTTTCTAAAACAAATAATGACACTTTTTAAGATTTTTGAATTTTTAAAAAATAATAAATGAAAACAAAACAAAACCAAAAATTTACTAAAATTCCTACACAGTGGCAGGAGCCACGTATCCAAATTTCGTGAATTTTGGAGCTAAAATGCTATTTATTTAATAAAAGATAAAACACACAACATACAAGGACCAAACTGCAAAGAAAACATGTTTTGGGACAAATTATAACACGCACATAAAAGCTCAGGGCCCAATTTGTAAATTTCCCACTAAATTCCGCACATGTTGGAAAACAACACGCATAGGGGTATATTTGTAAATATGGAAACTAAATATACAATCAATAACAACAATGAAGTTCGGGGTACATACTGCAAATTACCCAGAAAACATGTGACGAAGCACATGGGTCCACACAGATAGGACTAAAATGCAAATATGGCAAACTACAGGGATCAAAGTGCAAAATGGTCTACTGTACACTTTATTTTTCAGAGTAAAAGACAAACGAAAATAAAGGAAGGGTAAAATGAGCAATTTACCCATGCAGAAACATGAGCTGCGCATGGTGAGATAGGTGGCGGCTGCTGGTTGGGCGTGTACGTACGGCTCTGACGCACTAGAGATCAGATCTGACGGCTGTCAGATGTCAGGGACATGGCTAGTACATGGGCCGTTAGATCTGACACCTAACAGCTTGACAGCTCCAGGCGTTGGATGGCTGGGATGGCGTCTGGAAGAAGGGGTCAATCCGACGACAGAGGGTGGCTCTGGAAAAACAACGTCTAGGCAAGCTTCGCCAGAGCACCGACGAGGATCCGAAGCTTTGATGAATGATCGGCCGACGCCAAAAGAATCGTGAGGCCCTCCCGCATTGGGTGATCGGCTCGGATGGAGTCGCTGACGGTTGGATGATCGTGGCGTCGACTTAGACCTGGGCGAGCTCCAGCGAGGGTAGTCGAAGGGGAACTGGGGTGTCTCTCCATACGCGCTAAGGCCTGCAAGAGAAATCTCGGACTCGGAGCAAGGCTCCGGTCGGGGTTATTGGGCCTAAGCAGAGAGAAGTGGCAGTGAATGGGAGGGGGGTCTCCGGTGAATGTGATAGATGAGACCATTGGCCTAATCTTGGCGATCTGAGCCCAGATCAAGGTGATTAGACGGCGAGAGAAGATGGAGGGGGAGCGGAACGTCAATCGAAACAGGTAGATAGAGGGGACGAAGCTCCGACCGGCTGGTCGGAGTTAGCGGAGTGACGGTGAGGCACAAATGAACAATTGAACAACAGACAAGTCATGAACGATGGAATGATTACCTGAGGGTCCTAAGACGATCCTGAGCTCCAGGGGAGGCAGACGGTGGGGTCTTTTCCTTAACTACGCTGCGGCTCAGAGGAGGCTCTTCACGGCGATGCTCCAGCGACGATAGGCGAGCTACAGCTACACATCACCTCTCCGATGACCAAAGGTGGTCTCCAGTCGTTGTCACCAAGGCGAAGGTATCTAAGGTACCAGAAAGGGGTGCGGCGCGAGATGGAGAGCTGGGGGAGCAAATGAAGACCTTTATAGCAAGTCCTAGGTAGCTGGAAGAAATGGGTCAGGGCGCGCGAACCGAGGGGCAGATCCCTAAAGGAATCATCGGGCGAAGATCTTGGATCCCCCTCGACAATCAGATACTCGAATCGAAGAAAATAGAGGCCGGATCGGGTCTGGAGAATCAGGAGGAAAAAGCGCAAAACCCAGATATGCTCTAGGGGAGGTCTGGAGGGGGAGTTGACCGGGGTCAACATTCCTCCTGGACCAATCAGAAAATAGATAGTCAAAAATATTTATAAAATCGATAAAAATAGCAAATGATTTTAAATTAAAAAGTGTTCAAAATGAAAAATATTTTTTATTTTATAAAATAATTTTTTTGTGATTTTTATTTATTTTTATGAAAAATATTTTATGGTATATACAATATATTATATTATATACAGATATAAATACCTATGAATTTTGTACAATTATTTTTATTTTCTTATTTTTACACAAATACCCCAATTCCCAATTTTATATTTTATTTATTTACAACATAATTTTTCGAGTATAAAATTATTTTTGTTTTATTTTTATTATTTATTTACAAATATAAATTAAATAAGGAAAGATACATATTTACATGTATTACATACAAGGTGAGAGAGAGAGAGTTTTATTTTCTTTTTATTTTTTTTTCTAATTTTTGCTTTGTCTTTCTAGAAATATATAAAAAGAAACAAAAACACTATTTTATTTTTATTTTTGTAAAAATAAATTATATATACATAAAGGGTGTATATGTACAAGGTAGAGTGGCCCTGTCTCTCTCTACTTATTTTATTTGGCGATTAGGCCCATGCTGGACCCTCTCTTGAGTTTAGGTCACTCAATATTTATGCTAAATGTTTCCTTCTTTTTCTTTTATTCTTTCTTATTTTATTTTTGCACAAATACATGCTAATTATGGAATATTAACAAATGCATGCTTATTGCTAATTTATTGTATTTACAACTATATACATGATGCTTTACCAAGATATTTAGCTAAAATAAAAGAATAAAGAGTGATGAATGAGTATTCATCAGTGTCCTCCTCCGATCGAGCAGATCTGGTGATATAATGAAGAACGTCGATGAAGGTTTTCTGAGCTAAGATTCAATCGGTCTGATCTCGCACTATTCTACTCTAATTTGAATGCTGAAGGTGTGAAGGTGAACATCTGATGGATCCGCATTGAATGGGATGCTGCCTATCCTCTGGATCTTCCCAGTCAGAGATATGGAGGAGCTCCACACGAGGCTTCTAACGGAGGTCCGTTGCTGCTCGATTAGGGCCTTATCTGATGTTCCTGTATCTGAGAATTATTGCGGAGCTTGAAGATGAAGCTTTGGTCGGGAGTAATTTGTTGGGGAATAGAGGGAAATGAAGGTGAGTGGTAATTTTATCTCAGACATATGATGGAAGACGAGATCAGGTCTCAGATCTGAACTGATGATAAGATCTTAAGGGGACAGGTTGCGAATGAAGGGTGATGGATGAATTAGAGTTGATTTGCAATCAGATCAGTGGAGAATGGCTCTGATGTAAGTGATCGGAGACCTGAAGGCTGATATATGCAGATGAATCTGGAACGACAAAATGGAATGGAATCTAAGGAACTAGGGGGTACTTGATTATGTGGATGGCGAAGGCAGAGAACAATGATGGAGCGACGATAGTCCTCGCCTCGAGGTGACTACAAAATGTCACCAAGTCTTAAGCGCAACGGATAAGCTCTGGACAACGCTGGATCTCGCCCAAAGGAGTGCCATATTCCTCCTCTGATGATGGCTTTGGGACCTATGACTGTCCTAGAGCTAGGGTGGAGAATGGCATTGAAGATGGATCATGAAGTGAAGGAAGACCTGGAGTGGGATTAAATAAGCAGACTGGAGGCTCTGGAATGATCAGAAGAATGTGCGTGATAATCAGTTAGGATTGAGGGAATAGAATGCAGGCGTGGATCTCACATCCCAAAGTTCCAATCGGACATCAGACTCGGGACTATCAGAGGGCGGATCAGATTTAGAAAATTCAGTGAAGATCATGTCGATGCGAGCGGAAGCGGGTCGCGAGAGAGTGAGGGTATGTTAACCCATATCAACGAAGCTGGCCTGGCCCAATCAGAGGGCGCTGCGAATAGGACAAAAGTCATTACGTAATAAAATACATAAAGTAAATAAAGAATATATAAAATAAATTATAAAATGAATTTAAATAAAAAAATATTAAAACAAAATGGTTATAAATTAAGAAACCATTTTTTTTATTTTTAATAAATTAAATAATTTAATGTATTTGATATAAATAATTAAATAATGCTATTTACATGTATAAATTACATATATACATAATATTTTGTATTTCATTTATTTACATATCAATTTAAGGAGTTGAGTGAAAGCAACCAGATGACTGATATGACTGCATTCTGAATGAAAGCAACCAGATCTAAATGTGAGAACTCTCTATGCTCCTCTAAAACTTATGGAGACTACCCAACTGATGATTGACATGACTGTACTGGCTCAGTCCCCATACTAGCTGTCGGCTCTTCAGAAATCAAATGCGGAATATACTCATCAAACTCATGCCAATCAATATCAATGTATGAATCAGAAGGACCTAATACTGAATGATAAGAAATAAAATCAACCTCGCCACCAAACTCTGCATCTCCAACCTCAAAAATATCCTGCTCCACAAGTGTGCTCTCCGAACTCTCATCATCTGGCAATTATAAATCTGAGGACTCTAAAGTGTGATAAGAGCTCGTGAAATCGGATCTGCCCAAAATGCCTCATCATATGTAATCACAAAATCACACTCGTGATAAATGTCTCGCTCAACATATGATGTCTGCTCTGATCCCTACTCTAAGCTAGCTAAATCACTGGAAATAAAATCCTCAATCATATCTATTTGTATACTATCACCTTCGACGTGAAAATACGCCTCTCCGCTACCATGATCAGACACGGCCTTTGCTGTCACCATAAAAGGTCAGCCTAATATGATCGGGGTATCGGTCACATACTCAGGGACCTCCATGTCCAACACGACAAAGTACACAGGAAATAGAAAACCTTGAATGGTGATGACAACATCCTTGAGCAACCCCTTCGGCCTCTTGACCGATCTATCTGCAAATTGAAGTACTATCCTACATGGTCGAAGAGGGCCAAACTCGAAACGGTCAAGTATGGCTGTCGAAAGAAGGTTGATCAAAGAAATGTTGTCTAATTGAGTACGATCGAACTGCTAATCCTGAATCTGAGATCTGACATACATAGCTCATGAATATGGTCTCTTGGCTTGTAGACGGTTCAGAATATCATAGCATGTGGCATGGGTAAGCACATGGATCTCAGAACTATGGTTGTGTTTCTTCTTCCTGCGGACTGTGGTCTTCTCTCTAAGGCTTTTCTGAAAGAGAGGGATGTGCTCCAAGGCCTCCACAAGAGTCAGCTATATCTGGAATTTATCAATCAACTGCTCGTTGAACTCTAAAAGATGCTTCTTTTTGGGATTTTCTTTTTTATTTCCTTTCCCTAAGCGGATTGCTTGTGGAAAGGGGATAAAAGGACCCTCATCAGAAGTATGAGGGTCATATCTAAGAACATGTATCCTCGCATGTGCATGACTAGCATCAATCAAATCATCATCATTAAAACAAGATGAACTAGTAGTAGAAGAATAAGACTTTCTTTTATTTTTCTTTTTGGATTTTCTATTTTTTTGTATTTTTCTATCAACATCACTGAATACATGAAAAGGAACATCAACAACTCTATCTGTACAAGTATCTTGGAGGCTTCAGCATCACGATCAACAGTATGTATAACAACCTCATTACCATTCCCTGGCTCAACAAGTATAGTGGCATCGGCACCACCATCTGCAACTGGGGGAATGACAACCTCAATACCACCCTCTTGATCGTCATGATATGTGGCATCAATACCACCATCAACAACTGGTGTAGCATGATGAGCAGCCCGAACGACTAAGGTTAAGTGATATCAAAGGTCGTTGCGACCTCAACCACTCGAATTGGGCTCAATGAGAAAAATCAAACCACCATAGAAAGAAATCAAACACGAAAAGTGAGGCAAACGGTCTTGCTAGTTATTTAACCTGGTATAGCTACCAGGGTCGAATACAAGGAGCACAGAATGAAACCTACGAAGTAGTCAGGTAATCAAGAAGATAAAGGAATTTTTGGTGGTTTTTAATTTTTAAATTTTTTTACGATTTTCTATTAAGAAATGAAATAAAGAAAATGGCCAAAAATCACATTCAAGCAATTATTTAAAGGCCCAAAATGACTCAAAAATTCAAAACAAAAATATTTTTATATTTTTAAAATATTCAAGTGTTTTTTTGGGAATTTTATGGCATTTTCTGATTTTTATTTAATTTTCTAAAAATAAAAGAAAGAAGAAAAATGAAAATAGTGTGCAGCCGAGATTGAAAGGCACTTTAAAAATAGTTAAATGCCTATAAAATCTGGACAACAATTTTATGTGAAACTATTAAATCAAAGTTACCTACAGAAACCGAAAACACATTTTTTTATTTTTGTTATGAGTTTTTAATAATGTTTATATGATTTTTAATCTTTTTCATTTTTAGGAGTTTTATAAAAGGGAATGAAACAAAAATCACGTTGAAAATAAAGCAAGACAAAATAAGCAACAAGGAAATTTTTGGGAATTTTTAAATCTATTTTTATATTTTTAGTTGATTTTTTTAAACTAACAAAGACACTTTTTAGGGTGTCTGAATTTTAGAAAATATCAAATAACACCAAAATGCATCACAAAATTTATCAAAAATCCTACAAAGCAGCATGAGCTTCATGTAAAAATTTTGGAATTTTTTTGAGTAATTTTGATATTTATTTGATTAAAAACAAAACACACAGATAACAAGGACCTAAGTTTTAGGACTAAATAATAACAAGCCATAAAAGTCCAGGATAAAATCTTCAATTTGTCAACTAAAATACGCATATGCTCCAAATCCACGTTCACAGGGGTATATATGCAAATTTGAAAAAGATTCAATTAAACATTAACACATGAAAAGCTCAGGACAAATGTTGCAAATAACCTACTATGCACGTGCCAGGAACGTGTATCCAAACGGGAAGGGCTAAACTGTAAATATTAAAAACTACAAGGTCTATTAAAAAAAAGGTCCAACTGTAACTTTTATTTTACAAACTAAAACATAATCTAAAAGAAATGCAAGGTAAAAGGCAAAATATACCCTTGGCGGAACGTGATGAATCGTCATTCATCACTCTTTATTATTTTATTTTAGCTATAAAACTTTGCAAAACACAATGTATATGATTGTAAATAGAATAAATTACCAAAATGCATGCATTGTGTAAATACCAATAATTAGCATGTTTTTGTGAAAAAATAAAAGAATAAAGAAACAAAGAAAAAGAAGGATATATTTAGAATAAATATCGAGTGACCCGAACCCAAGGGAGGGCCAAGCATTGGCTTGACCGCTAAGAAACCAAGTAGAGAGAGATAGGGCCATTCCACCTTGTATATGCTCCTTCATGTATAAATTTTATTTTATAAAATAAAAATAAAAATGTATTTTTATTAATTTTTAAATATTTATAAAAATAAAATAAAAATTATAAAAATTAAATAAAAACAAAAAGTAAATAATTTTCTCTCTCCTCAGTGTAAATAAACCATGTATACAAGAATAAAGCACCTATTCATTTTACCCTTGTAAATAATTAATAAAAATCAAATACAAATTATTTTATACTCTATATTTTATGTTGTAAATAAATAAAATATAAAATTAGAGTATTTATGCAAAAATAAAATAATAAAAATAAAAGTATAAAATACATAGGTATTTTATACATATATATTATTATATTATGTGTATACAATAATTTATTTTTCAAAAAAAAATAAAAATCACTAAAAAAAATACTTTGAAAATAAACATTTTTTATTTTGAAAATATTTTGAAATAAAGTCTTTTTCTATTTTATTTTGAATTTTCAAATCATTTTCCAATGAAATTTTCACATTGGACCACGGGGGATGTTGATTCCCGGTCAACTCTCCCCCCCAAGACCACCTCCTCCGCGGATCCTTGTGCGACCCGATCTTCCCCGATTTATCCTGCGTCGATCTACCCACCATTTCCATTGATTGAGGCTCCGGATACCAAGAACTGACCCGCGATTCTCGTCCGATACTATCCTTAGGAGTCCGCTCCTCGGAGTGCGTACCCGATCTCCATCTTTCTCGGACCTCAACATGTATATAGCTCATCTCAGCCGCATCTTTTTCGGTATCTTTGGCTTTCCCCCCTCGCCTCCGATGACCTCCTCTCCTTCACCTGAGTGACAGCCGTGTGCGAGAGAGTAGCAGTGAGGGACGAGCAGCCGGGAACCACTGATCCAGCGACTTCCATCACCGTGCTCCACTGCGAGGCAAGCCCGAGCCTCTGTACCCGTCAATCCATCGAGGCAACGATCCCCGGAGGTCCCCGACCTCCAGCATAGACGACTACAACCATCCATTAGGTTAGATCTCCTCTAGTTTCGTTTGATTTTAGATTTTTAGGTCGCCGGCCGCCAAGGTTTCATCGATCCTCCACGTCGCTCCAATCACCCATTTGTCGCCCCGACCGCCCTATCACCTCCGTCAGACTTCGCTACACCTTCTCCACCCATTCATCCACCTTGGTTCGCCCCGGAACCAAGCATTAGCTCTCCTCCGCCGTCACCTCACCAGAGAGCTCTGCCACACCTCACCCGGCCACCTATTCCACCCATAACTGGGTCGAGGCACTTTGCCCTCGACCTAGGTTTCTTTCTGTGCAGGATTAATCGAAGAAGGACCTCATCTGGGGGTCCAACCACTCGGGCACAGGAGCTCCAGGACCTTCACGTCGCCAAGCCGCCTCGTGCGTCCTTGGCTTCATCGGAGACCGTCAGTAGCTGCAGACGACCATCAGCTTCCTTTTCCCCTCTCCAGCATCACCAGAGGAGGTCCCTAGCACGTATAGTAGCCGGACGAAGCTCGCTGGGGAGCTGTTCTTCCAGGAGCCTCCGTCGCCGTCGATCGAGCCCCCTTGCGCCAGATTAGATCGTAGCCGTTCATCTGAGGAAGGATCTCGACCGTCGATCCATCTGAGGGTCAGATCTGCGCCGTCCATCGCGAAGAGGTGTCACATGTCACGACCGTTCGATCTAGAGAGGACGCCCATCAACCGTCGGATCATAATAATGGGTTAATATCACTTAGGCCCCTTTCCATTTCGCATTTATAGTTTAGTCCTGTAAATACTTAGAACAATTGTTTTTATTTTGGGTAATTTGCACTTTGGACCTTAGTGTTTTTAGTATTTGCGATTTAGTCCCTGTGTTTGTGGAGCGCGTGCATCGACACGTGACTTGAGGAACATTTGCATATTTTCTCCTTTAGTTTTGAGTTGTTATTGTTTACATCTTTATAAATAGGAATGACAATTTAGTCCTTGTTAATGTGAATCACGTACGTGTCTCGTGCTTTTCTATACTTTTTGCAATTTGGCCCCAAGCTTTTAACGTGTGTTATTATTTGGCCCCAGAACTTATTTTTCTTGCACTTTGGTCCATGTGCCCTATGCCCTTTCTATTGGTCGAATAAAATAACAAATTAACTCCAAATTTAGTGAAATCTGGACATGTGGCCCCTGCCACTGTGTAAAAATTTCACTAGTTTTTGGATCATTTTTGAATTGTTTTTCTATTTTTAAAATTCAAAAAACCTTTATTTTAATTACTATTTGAATTTAAAAATCAACTAAAAAATATAAAAACTTATCCAAAAATTCCAAAAATATTAGGTATTGTGTGTTTACTTGCTTCAGACCAAATTTCACTTGATTTGGATTTATAAAACCCCTAAAAACTATAAAACCCTTAAAACCTTATAAAAATTATTAAAAATTCTATAAAATTTATAAAAAATGCAATTTTTGTTCCTGTAACTTAGTTTTTATTTCTAGTTTTCGTAAAAATTGTTTCCAGATTTTTATAGGCTATTTATCTATCTTGAATAGCCTTTCAAATCTGGCTGCACACTAGTTCCCTGTTTTTGCTTTATTTCATTTTTATAAAATCCATGAAAAATATAAAATCTGAGAAAATTACCAAAAAACATAAAAAAAATTATAAAACCCAAAAATAATTTTATTTTAGTTTTCTAATTTGTTTTTCAGTTGTTTAATAAATTATCAGTTTTGTTCTTTTTGCCTTCTTTTTATATCTTCTTATAATTAAAAATCATAAAAAAATTAAAAATTTATAAAATCCACCAAAAAATATTTTATTCCTTTATTTTATTTTCTGACTACTTCATAGGCTACTTGGCCAATCCGTGCTCCTTGTGTTCGACCTTGGTCTCTATAACAGGTTAAATAAATAGCGAGACCGCTTATTTGGCTTTTGACTGATTACTTTAATTGGTGGTCTATATTTTTCTTGATTGATCGATCTCCGAGATTCGGGTCACAACAACCCGTATTATTGTACCTTCACCTGGGTCTTGGTGATTTTTCAGTCATCAGCACGTGATGAGTGTGTGGGAGGATAGGTGTCGGCTCCTGGTAGGGACTCGATCGTGCGACTCTACTCCTCTGCAATAGTCGATTTGACGGTCAGGGAATGTTCCACACGTGCAACACAGATGTGTCAGATGACGTCAGATCAACGATCGAAAGGCTGCAATGACAGACGACTCAGATGGAATCTGGTGCTCTGCTCTTCATCCGACATCAACTGAAGGTGGCGACGAACAGGGGGCTAGCGAACTTCGAACAGGGATCGAGGAGAATCCGCCCGACCGAGCACCTCCAGGGAGGCACTCCGCGTCAAGCCATGGGCTCTGATAATCCAGCGAACGGTCGAATGGAAGGAGCGGTGGAGCAAGGTCTGGAGTAACATTCACTGAGCAGTTGGGAAGCAAATGAGGCTCCTCACAGCTCCAGGGTACCTGCAATGCGAAGCTAAGACTTAGGGCTACGTTCTGGTCTAGTTTATTAGAGCTAAAGATGAAAGAAGTGAAGGTGAACGGAGGGTGATCTCCGACGGTCGTGATAGAAGGAGATTGTGGACCTAATACTGGCGATACAGACAAAGATCAGGGTGATCAGGGTGCATAGGATGGTGGGGGGTGAGCGTGCAAAGATATCTGAATTGATGGATGCGGGTAACGAAGATCTGACCTGTCGGTCGGAGCTGGCGGAGCACATGCGACGGAAAATGGAAAGATTGGATAAAAAGCGGAGCTAGGAAAGACTAAGAGGTTACCTGAAGGTCCGAACATGATCATGTGCTCCAGGTGAGATGATCGACGGGGTTATTGCCTCGACCAAGCTGCAGCAGGTGAAGGAGGCTTCTCACGGCGGTTCTCCGGCAACGAAGAGGGAGCTTCAGCTACACAACACCAAATGGACCACTGAAGGTCGCCTTAGACGGCTGTCATCATGCTGAAGGGTTCTAGGGTATCGAGAAGGGGTGCGGCGCGAGCTGGTGACCTAGGGAGGCGGATGAAGGCATTTATAGAGCTCCCAGGTGGCTGGAGAAGTCGGGCTAGGGCACACAATTCGAGAAGGATCCGCGCTTCCCTAGGGATCTGTGAGGATCTTGGATCCATGGAGAAGGCACAGGCGAAATTTGAGGCCAAACGGGTGCATGATCCGGCCTAGAGAAATGGGAGAAGGAGGTCCGACGGATCTATCGGGTCGGGTCAAGCCCTGGAAGAGGGGGTTGACCCGAGTCAACGATCCGCCGTGGACCACTCAGAAAATTCGATTTACAAAAAATATTTACAAATTTAATAAAAAATAATAAATGATTTTAAATTAAAAATGTATAAAATGAAAAATTGTTTGTTTTTTCAAACTATTTTTCTGTCATTTTTATTTATTTTATGAAAAATAAATTATTGTACATACAATATAATGTATTATATATAGGTATAGTATACCTATGTGTTTTGTACAATTATTTTTATTTTATTATTTTTACAAAAATACCCTAATTTTATATTTTATTTATTTACAACATAATTTTTAAAGTATAAAATAATTTTTGTTTTTATTTTATTATTTATTTACAAGTATAAAATAAATAGGGAAGAAAATAAATATACATGTATTATGTACAAGTGAGAGAGAGAATTTTATTCTATTTTTATTTTATTTTTATGATTTTTATTTTATTTTTAGAAATATATCCAAGGAAGTAAAAACACACTTTTATTTTAATTTTGGCAAAAATATTTTATGTACACAAAAGAGATATAAATACAAGCTATAGTGGCCCTATCTCTCTTTACTTATTTTACTTGGTGATCAGGCCAATGCTTGGCCCTCTCTTGGGGTTCGGGTCACTCAGTATTTATTCTAAATACTTCATTCTTTTTCTCTTTATTTTTTATTTTTTATTTTTGCACAGATACATGCTAATTATGTGATATTAACACATGCATGCATAATGCTAAGTTATTGTATTTACACCTATTTACATGATGCTTTGCCAAGATAATTAGCTAAAATAAAAGAATAAAGAGTGATGAACAGAGATTCATCACCCCTTGTACTTTACCTATGCTAGTCCCTTGCAAACACTCATTCGAAAAAGAAGTGAAAAGAGAAAGGAAAAGAAAAAGAAAGAAGGAGAATCAAGATTGATTATTAAACTTGTCTTCATTAAATCAAAGTATGGAGCTCAGTCAGACCTTTGGATTATTAGTTTGTTGGAACTGTTATTTGGACTTAGGTTTAAAACTCAACAGCCTCTAAGTTCCACCGGCCAGGTGCAACCGGCTCAAGAAGAGGAGGAAGAAGAGAATGGACCAAGGCCAGTGTAGTCATGTATCCTTGGGAGCCCAACCAGTGTAGCTAAGTCTCCTTGCTGCAAGCTTCATAAGATGGGAATGGGTAACACAAGCTTTGCTTTATTTGTCTATATACACTCCGGTGGCTATTTCATTTTCTATCAGACCTACCACTTTTTTGGAGTTTTTCTTTCTTTTGCATTTTTTTGATGTGCATATGTACAACATATCTACATGGTGCATTATATATACATAAGGAGTTTTTCCTCTTGAGCCAGTAGACTATCCCTCTTTTGAAGCATTATTGCAACCAATAACTCCTGTCTTTAGACCTCAATGCCACTAGACCAAGTTGAGACGCACTTCCGTCACTAAAAGAAGACGAGAGGTTCCGCCTAGAAGTACTACCCTCGTATGCTACCCCAAGCCAAAGAAGACTGCCTCCTCACCACCTCATCCGTAGAGAGCTATGTGTAAGGTGCTGGTGCAAGTAAATCCATTGTCTGTGAGAGTCATGTGTGCATTGTTAAGTGTTCTACTTAGGCTTATCAAGTTGACATGTGATCATAGCCTAGTGGATTCAAAGAATTAAGTCACAAATGGACCTGAAAAGTCTTAACCCTACGCCCTATAAGGTTCCTCTAAGAATTGGGTGGATTAAGGTCTTAACCAAGCTCCATTTTCCAATTTAATTCCTGGCTAGTTTAAATGTCAACTATGATTCAGAAAAACGGTACAAGTATATACGAAAATCTTTTCATGCAAATTTTTGAAAATGTGCAAAATTTTTGAAAAATATTTGAATGAATGAAGGCAAGGATGCAGAAGTTTTGCAAACTATTTATACACATTTACACAAGGGTTTTTGCGAACTTTTGTTTTTCAAACATTTTACAAAAAAATTGTACTATATAGATCATTTTGATATCAAAATATTTACAAACTTTTTACATACAAAACAATTTTACAAACATTTTTACAAAAATAATTTTTATAAATAGCTAGGTATGTGCAAGAAAGAATTTTTTGTATAAGACAATTTTTTTGGTTTTTTAGATAAAGGATTTTAGCCATTTTATTTATTAACACACTCACACACAAAGTACGAGTTATGGCTAAAGTATACAGGAAATATATACGACACCCCCCTATACTTAGCTCGAACGATGTCCTCAGTGTGAATCAAGATCGATGAAGAAGTCATAACTCATGCTTAGTATAGGGACGTGAAAAGAAAATCTATACTACAACGACGAATCAAAGAATAGAATGAAAGGATCTCGGTGTTTCCCCTATACTTAGGATCAAGTAATCCTAAGTATAGCAGACTGTACGTAAAGGGAAATCTGAGTGGAAGAATGTACAGGGTGTACCTCTCCTATACTTAGGGTAAAATTGAAGGATACGGTAAAATCCTCAAGCGCATCACGGAAGCGTGATGATCGCATCAAATGCGATCGGGAGCGACTAGTCGCACTAGTTGCTCGATGCAGCGGAAATTAAAATTTTCTATGTGATGAAACCACATGATCCAAGAACACTTCTCGGATCGTTTCATCTAAACCACAAACAAGTAATAGGATTACCAATTGAAGCGTGGTTGCGATCGAGTCTCTTACCTCCTGTCTCAAGTCTGATCCGACGGAGGAGACGCTTGCGAGTGTGGGGATTAATCGCGTGGTCCTCGCAATTCTTGTTGATGATCCAAGCAACAGATCTCCTGATCCCGAAAAACGAGATATGACGTCTTCTTCAAGAGCGAGGAACACCAGAGTAGACGGAGATCGACAAGCAAACGATCGGGCAGCATAACGACGACGCTGCGGTGATGGAGGACCTCTCTAGGGCATCCATGGTGGACGGCCACATGAGAGATAGAGAGAATGGACGTGTAAAGAGAAAGAGAGAGAGCATTCATTGATTCAAGTGTATGGAAGAGCAAGGGATGCATCTTCTTATATAGGGTTTTGGGAGTCCATGGATCCCAATCCATGGATAACACACAATCAATGGATGAGATTGATTGTGTCCCTTTCAACGGCTAGGATTGTTGTTGGTAAAACACAACAACAATTGATTCAATTTGAATTAATTCATATTGATAAATCAACATAATTAATTCCAAATTAAATTACATTTGACTAGAGAAGAGATAATGAGAAGACTAAACCAATCTCCTAAAATAAGGGGACGACTACCATCATCTCATGAGATCTCAATATCTCATGAGATCTCATTGTCTCATGATTATATCACGATCTCTTGTCGATAATATTTTCACAAAAAATAATTCCAAATTACCTTTTGGAAAATATCAATCAAGCCATTGAAAAAAATGTGAATCTCATTCACAACCCAAAAACTAAATGTAATTATATTTTCAATTAATCATTGAATGTGAATCCAATTCACATTAACATTTAATCAACAAATATAAAACATAATATGCTCTCTCTAATATATTATGAATCACATTTATAATATATATGATTTGAATGGATAGTGCTATCCACATTATTCATATCCATGATAATTAAATCACATTTAATCATCTTGGATCTCCTTTTCTCATGTGCCCAAATAACATGGATCACATTCACATTATTCATATCTTTGATAATTAAATCACATTTATATATCTCAGATAACTCTCCTTATAATATGAATCAAATTCATATTATCCATGATAAGTAAATCACATTTAATTATCACTTTTCTCGATGCTTGGATACATATATCAACAATGAAATTATCTGTGAACTCTGTCAAGGATAATGCTCTTTCTCCGCAGATACTTGGAGATAAGGACATGGCAATTGTATTGTTCCATGTACAGTGACTTGGATATTGATATCACATCTCAAATCCGGATCTCGGGCCTGGCATAGATGCTTGATTAAATCAAGACCGCAAATCTAATCTTCTTATTGCATCTGAATCACATTCAGATCAATGTCCAACATTTGGACCAAGATCATATTACTTCTCTACTGAGAGGAGTCACTAAAATCCATACCCATTTCATCAGTCCCTAGGAATGGAAGCGTCATGGTTATACAGTCGTTTATGATCACATCACCCTCAGGTATTCCCAATACATGTACATCCTGCATATTGGAAGACTCAAAATAAATGCGAAGTATTAGATCAACTTTATACTATCTACTTCAGGGTTTTATCAGTAAGTTTCTCATTTTGATCATAGGGAGTTGGTATCGATCATATACTTT
Source organism: Ottelia alismoides (assembly GCA_037367405.1). Lineage (NCBI taxonomy): Eukaryota > Viridiplantae > Streptophyta > Magnoliopsida > Alismatales > Hydrocharitaceae > Ottelia > Ottelia alismoides. Next base: position 758,263 of record JAZKJV010007701.1, read on the forward strand.
CCAAAAGCATATATCATACCTAGGTCTTGATCATATACTTTCCAAAAGTATATATCAAACCTACAAATTCAGTCAAGCTTCCAAAGCGAGACAATCGTGCGCACGGAATTTGATTCTTCCCAATATCTAATGAGTGAGCTCATGTCTTCCGGTTTAGTAATGAACATGTATGATCCCTTTGGGAGATCGTATTACTCATATACCCTTATATGCACACCAGCGCGCCGGTGTATAGACCTTGGTTAGGTCATCAACCTATTGGTCTGCCAAATGTACATACTCAGACATATAGTAAAACATATGTCTCTGGTCAGAGGATGCGTGCCTATATCGTGACAACATACGATATAGGACTTTGGTTATCTCGATCTCGTTAAGTCAACTCTTTGACCTAACTAATATGACACCTCCGAATCTCTATTCCTATGCAGAGGACCTGCATCAAGAGGTCGGTCAGATATCAGCCTATGTGAGAAAGGATTTCCATCTCCTACTCAGGCTGGAGATCACATCTTAACAATCATTTGACGGTGCTTGATGAGCCCTCAATCTAACCCTTTAGATATTCATCCAAGCACCAACCTCTATGATTCAATTATTAAATCAACATCTGTATGATTATTAAGATGGCCATGGTACATAACCCTAATTGTACTAAGGGACCTTTATGCAAATTATTTATTCTTCATTTCAGATCAGGGAATAATATGTGCAATAACATTTATTGCATAATGGCTGGCCATGGGTTCGTATGTCCAACAATCTCCCACTAGCTCAAAGAGCCATTAATGGGATAATCATTTAAACCCACACTCATGTGACAATCATAGGCTATTTAGAAAATAGCTAGGTAAGCTTATCAGTCACTCTGTTTCTGCGAGACTACGCCAAGTCCTTTTACGACACTTGCATATCCATAGTAATCGTGCTCGCATCCAATACGAATGTTGCATCTTATGCAACCAATACTCAATCTAGCCAAAGCAGTTATAGTGTCCTTGACACTATTGCTCAATAATTATTATAACCAGTATTTCCATAATCCTTATTAGAATACCCTTATTCCTGGAGATCTCTATCTCCTAAGGCATCTACAGTTAAGACTTTTTAGATCTCTATCTATAAAGTCTTAAGTTTTTGAAGATAAGACTTTGAGATCACTATCTCAAAAATCTTGTCATCTATGAAGATTTCGTTATTACTGCAATCAAGTGTTTTATCTCCATAGCAGGATTAGTAACACTTTACTACTCCCACTACATGGAAGATATCTGGCTTTTGTACACATCTAGCATACTTTCAGCTTCTCGTAACTGATGCACAAAGGGCAACCAGTTTTAGCATTCACTTCCTCAACTCTTTGAGGTGCTATCCCTTTAGAAAGGTCAGTACCATATCTTAAGGGATGGAAGCCTTTATTAGAATCTCTAAGAATGGAATATGTCCATGGTGTACTACAAATGTGACAGTCCCAATATCCTCTTCTGAACAACTTCAGAACTAAGATCTAAGAGATATTTTTGAAATCATATTTCAAGATATGGAATTGTCAGTCTATAAAAAACTTATTATCATCCTTATATCATTCCAAATGATTAGGATATTATCTACATTTAGAACAATGAACACAAAGGCACTCCCACTAAGATTCCCATGGTACATCAAGATTCTATCTGAAATCATAACAATTATAATTTCATCAAATCTTATGTTCCAACTACAAGAAGCTTATTTGAGTCCATAGATGGAGTTTTTCAACTTGCACACTTTGCTTTTCTCAACCATGAAGCCCTGGGGCTACTTCATGTGAATATCCTCAAAGAGGAATTCATAGAGGAATGCAATCATCTCGAAGATGTCAAAGCCAAGTTGTGTAGCTATAGTTAGTAATATTCCGATGGGAATAAGCATGGTTACTAAAGAGCAAGTCTCATCGCAAGCAATGTCTTCTCTTCCGGTGTGTAGCTCATAGCTACGAGCCGTGCTTTGAAGGTCTCTACCTTCTCATCAGGTTCCCTTTCTCTTGAAGATACATTTATACCTTATAGGTTTTACCCCTATAGGTGGATCCTCGAGGGGTCCATATACAACACTTGTATATGAAGTCTACCTTAGAATTTTATTGCTAACATCCATCTTTCCATGTCACGATCCTCAGGAGTTTCATCACATGAAAATCCGATCATTATCAGATTTAACTGATACATGGAATACATCCTTAAACTCATTTGAAGAGGTATTAGTGTTCCATCTTTAATTATCCTTTTAGTTTCCGTTTGGAGCCTCACTATCATCTCACGATTAAATGAGTTCATTTACTTCATTTTGATCTTGATTCTCAAGAGAGTCATCCTCTAAGAATCACATTCTCAGAGATGAGATCTTTTAAGAATCTCAATATCATAAAGTAGGTATCCGATACCGTCCTTTATTTTCCTATTGAAGTAGCACTCTCTAGTGCTCGATTCCAGCTTACTTGCATGGAATCTTATTAATGATATATAATGTAGTCTCTACTACATATATACTGGAAACTAAGAGGTAATTATGGTGAAATTCATCATTGATCAAATCATGTCACACATGATCCAATTGTATCTCCCTACAACTCTATTGAGTTTAGGCGTGTTAGGAGGATTGAGATAAAAATGATATTCATATCTCCATAAGGTATTCTTTGAATTTGTCTAATAGGTACAAGCTACCTAGGTTAGATAAAATTCATTTCATCATTCTTCAAAATTTGGTTCCAAAACAAAATTACGAAATCTTTGAACATTTCAAAGGTTTCTGAGGTGAAGAGAAGAAATCTCATATCATACATACTCATCAATAGATATCACATATCCATAATGTTTATTATGATATAGATGATCCACATACATCAATATGTATGAGATCTTGAATACCTCGGCAACTTACACCTTTCCTAAAAGAAGGGTGTATTGGACATTTTACTTTAAATACAATATTCATAAGTATGTAAGATTTGAAATTTTAGACATTCTAAAGTTTCATCTCTTACTTGTCTATTGATCAAATCAACAGGCATATGTCCAAAACTTGATGCTAAATCATTGTCAAATGATCTTTATCCTCCTATTGATCTTATAATGTTTAACTTTCAATATTAGAAATCTTAATGAACCATTCATTAAATTTCTAATTTAGTAGAGTCCACTAGATGCCAGATTACTATCTAAAATATGTTCGTCATAACTCTTTATGATAGGTTTATTCCAGAATTCATGTTTATTTTCAACATTTAGAAATAAACTATGAGTGTATTCTTGTCTGTAGGTCATAGAGACATTCTCTAAGACAAAGGTCTCTCCCACTGAAAATATTAACTCTATCTATCCAACAGAGATTGTTGCAACAATTGCATCAATACCGATGTGGATGACTATTAAACCTGAAGATCAAATTCTCCCAGTCTTCTAAAACATATGCAACCAATTGCAAGTGTCGCTAGAAGATTGAGATACAATTATAAGACTTTATCTTATGAAATAAGTAAGTCAAAGTCAATGATTATATGTAGATTATTCTGATGCTCTATCCGAGTCCTTCTCTTAAGGATTCTAGACAGACTTGATAGTCATACTATCAACACATCAACTTATTGCAGTATTGGCATTCATCCAACTCTTTGGATGTCATATGGAAGTCATAGAAGTAGGTCAACTCTTTGACTTTCCTTCTTACTTTTGTCCAACCCATGCTTCCACTGCGCTCCCTTCATTTATAAACAGCCATTGTTTAAGACTAAAGATCTCTTATGTTCAATTCAAAAGAATTCAATGTAAGAGCATTTCAACATTTATACAGGCTTCATTAAATTCATACAATATGAATATTATGAAGCTTCATGAATGACTAGAGTATAGACAGTAGAATGATGACATTCATCGTATCTACATCCATCTAAACTCTTAAAAGATTGGTTCAGGTAGGTATTCAAACATTTTTAATTACATCATCTCTTATAGAGCTACCATTCTGCATGATGCAGTGAACCATGTCATTCATGATTAAATGTCTAGAGCACTTATATATGCCAAAACATCTTCTTTGATTTTATAAGGATTATTCAACAATTACGATCACCATCGACATGTCACTTCAAAAGTACACTCGATGAAAGATCAAGACTATAGAGACATACAAACCCTAAGGTGATGTCTTATTGTCTTATTTAATTGTCATTCCTCATTATGTTGAGGAAACTTGTACATTGCAACTACATACATTATGTGTACAATTGCAAGTACAATATCTGGACATGAGTCCAATCCATGATATTTTACTGGTTATTATTGAGTATAACATTGAGTGGGTTTAATGAAGGATTATCTGAAATAAGAAATTTGCATAAGTGTTTATATATTTATATATATACATATTTTACTTTGATTTAGGAGTTTTTATATCAAAGTTATCTTGCCCTGTCAACACTAAAAGTTCATTCCCTTAATCACTTTCATGTAAGAGATATAACTTACCATTATATCTCAAGCAAGATCTAGGATCTCCTTTCTTATCTTTGTTACATCCCAATAATATGAGAACCTGTAACTTGGATAAAAAGAAGAGGAAACACATTCCGCCTTGCAAGTCCAACTTGCATCTCCCAATTCGGTCTGTAACACCTGTGCCCACCACCCCTAAGGTGATGTTGACCTGTCATTAATGAACCAACCGTCAACATGCTTAATACTCATTATACGCAATCCAATATCGCCCCAATAATATGAGAACCTGATATTGGGGTCACTACGTTTACGACCTTACTCTTTCGAGAAGCGAAGAGCCCGATACAAATGGATTGTATGCAGGAGTTGTCACTTCGGACAGGCGTCTCCTTACATACAATATCTGGCGACAGAACCCTTCGCCTTGACGGGAGATCATGGATGTCACTTATGTGATCCTCCATATCATATTCAAATTTTAATTAGTCATTATGAATCATATTCATTATGATTAGTTCTTCCAAGGGAAATAACAACTCTATTCATAATAGAGTGTTTTAATTTTAATTGGATTCCAATTAATCTAATCATATTAAATTAATGATCCAATTAATATCCAACAAATATTCTTAATTGTTACTTGAATTATGGTATTATCTCCAAATACGTATTATTTCGAATTTTAATAATAGAAAATACATCACGATTTCTCAGGCATCATTCGTTCCCTACCCGTTATCATGGCCAGTACCGACGGGAGTGGGATGGACCGCAACCAGTGCGACACCGCTCCCCAGTGATCCCTGACTAGACACCATATCTGCCTCGGGAAAAAGCAATGCCGAGTCAATCACTTTGTACTTGAGATGATCATCGGTCATTCAACTGAAATTATACCATATAATATTCATCAAAACAATTTTGATAATATTATAAGGAGATTGCTAAACAAATCCCCAATCCTATTCAAGCAATAAGGTTTTGCATGTAAAAGTTGTCCTACAAACTATTGTAGGATAAACTAGAGTTTTCATGAAAACAATATTTGTTGGAAATTTCATATTAACCAATTGTGATCGAGATCAACTATCTTATCATTTTATTCAATGTCATTCAAGGAAATAATTATCATCTTTAAATATTTCACAAATATTTATCAATAATCATTTCAGAAAATTAACAATTAATTTTCATCAAGTTATTTGAATGACTATCACAAGGTTCATGATCAAGTTTATTAATTTCCAGCAGTAACCCCAACTCACTAAAATTAACGTAACTCGACAAATTTAAATCCAATTAATGCAAATAAATTTATTTTGTTCTCCAATTTTATTTTAAACAGAACTCAAGTGATATCTACGCATTTTCAGGCGTTTTAAAGCCGTAATTAACATCTTAATCACGTCTCTAATCGCCATCCCCAAAATAGTGATTATATGGTCAATAAATCGATCATATCTTGAGCAAACGGAATCCAAATTACGCAAACTCAAATCCTACTGTTTCCTTATTAATAAAGAACATTATCCAATTTAAAATTTCGTGTTTAAACATTTTAAACAGAGCGAAATTTTATCACAAGACAGAGCTGCGAAAATTGAAATGCTAAAATCTTCACGAACCCAATCGAGCCCAAATCTTCATAGGTTCATGGATATCATCCAAAACCTTCCACCACCTGGCTCTGATACCACTTGAAGGATACGGGAAAATCCTCAAGCGCATCACGGAAGCGTGATGATTGCATGAAATGCGATCGGAGCGGACTAGTCGCACTAGTTGCTCGATGCAGCGGAAATTAAAATTTTCTATGTGACGAAACCACATGATCCAAGAACACTTCTCGGATCATTTCATCTAAACCACAAACAAGTAATAGGATTACCTCTTGAAGCATGGTTGTGATCGAGTCTCTAAACAAAGAGACCTCCTGTCTCAAGTCCGATCCGACGGAGGAGACGCTTGCGAGCGCGGGGATGAATTGCGTGTTCTCGCAATCCATGTTGATGATCCAAGCCACGAATCTCTTAATCTCGACAAACGAGATACAACGTCTTCTTCACGAGCGAGGCATGCTGAAGTAGACGGAGATCCACGAGCAAACGATTGGGCAGCATAATGACGATGCTGCGACGATGGAGGATCTCTCTAGGGCATCCGTGGGGACGGCCACATGAGAGATAGAGAGAATGGGCGTGTAAAGAGAAGAGAGAGAGAGAGAGAGAGAGCAATTCATTGATTCAAGTATATGGAAGAGCAAGGGATGCCTCTTCTTATATAGGGTTTTGGGATTCCATGGATCCCAATCCAAGGACAACACACAATCAACGGATGAGGTTGATTGTGTCCCTTTCAACGGCTAGGATTGTTTTTGGTAAAACACAACAACAATTGATTTAATTTGAATTAATTCATATTGATAAATCAACATAAATAATTCCAATTTAAATCACATTTGACTAGAGAAGAGATAATGTGAAGACTAAATAATTCCCCCTAAAATAGGGGGGCGGCTACCATCATCTCATGAGATCTCAATATCTCATGAGATCTCATTATCTCATGATTATATCATGATCTCTTGTCGATAATATTTTCACAAAAAAAAATCCAAATTACCTTTTGGAAATATCAATCAAGCCATTGAAAAAATGTGAATCTCATTCACAACCCAAAAACTAAATGTAAATATATTTTCAATTAATCATTCAATGTGAATCAATTCACATTAACAATTAATCAACAAATATAAACACAACATGCTCTCTCTAATATATTATAAATCACATTTTATAATATATATGATTAATATGGATAGTGCTATCCACGTTATTCATATCCATGATAATTAAATCACATTTAATCATCTTGGATCTCCTTTTCTCATGTCCCCAAATAACATGAATCACGTTCACATTATTCATATCTTTGATAATTAAATCACATTTAATTATCTCAGATAACTTCCTTATAATATGAATCAAATTCATATTATCTATGATAATTAAATCACATTTACTTATCATTTTTCTCGATGCTTGGATACATATATCAACAATGAAATTATCCGTGAACTCTTTCAAGGATAATGCGCTTTCTCAGCAGATACTTGGAGATAAGGGATAGGGCGATTGTATTATTCCACGTATAGTGACTTGGATGTTGAGATAACATCTCAAATCCAAATCTCGGGCCTCCCATAGATGCCTGATTAAATCAAGACCGCAAATCTAATCTTCTCATTGCATCTGAATCACATTCAGATCAACGTCCAACATTTCAGCCAAGATCAGATTACTTCTCTACTGAGACGAGTCACTAAAATCCAGACCCGTTTCATCGCTCCCTAGGAATGGAAGCGTCATGGTTATACAATCGTTTATGATCACATAACCCTCAAGTATTCCCAATACATGTACATCATGCATACTGGAAGTCTCAGAATAAACCCGAAGTATTAGATCAACTTTATACTGTCTACTTCAAGGTTTTATTAGTAAGTTTCTCATTTTTATCATTGGGAGTTGGTATCGATCATATACTTTCCAAAAGCATATATCATACCTAGGTCTTGATCATATACTTTCCAAAAGTATATATCAAACCTACAAATTCAGTCAAGCTTCCAAAGCGAGACAACTGTGCGCACGGAATTTGATTCTTCTCAATATCTCATGAGTGAGCTCATGTCTTCCGGTTCAGTAATGAACCTGTATGATCCCTTTGAGAGATCGTACTACTCATATGCCTTTATGTGCACACCAGCACGCCAGTGTATAGACCTTGGTTAGGTCATCAACCTATTGGTCTGCCAAATGTACATACTCAGACATATAGTAAAACATCTGTCTTTGGTCAGAGGATGCGTGCCTATATCGTGACAGCATACGATATAGGACTTTGGTTATATTGATCTCGTTAAGTCAACTCTTTGACCTAACAATTTGATGTGACAAAAATCGGTTTATGGCTTTTTAGACGAAGAGGTTATCGGTGTAGAAAAAGGCGCAAAAGGATCCTAGTCGATCCAAACAAAAATCGATTTTAGAGAAAGCCTGCACTAATTATTTAACCAAGGAAGTGTTCCTGGGTCGAACACAAGGAGGCAGAATAGGGTATTTTAAATTTTTTAAGGGAAAATATTTTTGTGATTATTTTGTCTCTTCTCAAAACGATCAAGGAAAAACGATCAATTTTATTGAATTTTGTTTTTTTATTTTTTTTTATTTTTATTCTTTTCCAATTTTTATTTATTTTTTAAAGTTGTATTTTTCACAAAATTTATTTACGATATAATAGGTGGAATATAGGTGGAATATTTGTGATACTATATAGTATGTGGAACGGTCGAGCAACGGGCTCGAAGAACACACGAAAGCAAATCAAAACTAAGTCGATTTACGAAGAATCAAAACACGATAAAAACACAACAAAAATACATGAAAAATTACTTGAAACGTTGCTGGGGTAGTTGCGTAACTACCCTAAAAAGAACTACGAAAAAATATGTCAAAATAGGTCCAAAACTCCCCTACAGGCCAAGGTATAAGTGCAAGAAAAAAGAAACAGAAATTAATGCAAAAAGGTCCTCAGCAGGGACTGCTCTGAAAGAAAAATAATAATGTTTACATTTAGGTCCCTACACGGGGACCTAAATGTAATTCTGGAAAACTTTGGACTTGCTCTGAACTTCTGAATCTTCTCTGGGTTTAGTATGCAAATATCAACACCGGTTCAGATGGACGATCAGGATTAGAACGTGCTGCACGATCTGAGCCGTCCGCTGAGGACACATGTTGCAAGACTGCACTCCGGCTGTTCTTGGACCGTTAGTCAAGCGTTTAAGCTGCAGATGAAGGCAGCTCCTTCTCCAATTTCTCCTTGGCGATGGAAGTAAAGCTTGGGCCTCCAACAGGGCCAAACAGTTAGCTCCTCTAACCCTCGAGCTCACCCGTAGTGGTGCCCGACTGGTGTGCGGAGAGCGGCTGCGGAAGACAGAAGAAGATGACTGCTCCAATGGTCTGTTCCTGGAGCTATGTTTGTTACCCTTTCTTTGGTGATAATTTGTGGGAAGATGAAAGCCCCTAGATGATATGAAATTGTTCCAGACGCGAGATAAACTTGCAAAGAAGATTTATATGCTCGATTCTCTAGAATCGGCCAATATTTATCAAGAAATGCAAGGTCAAAAGTTACGTTTCCAGATTTATGAAACCAAGCGTGAAGAATATATGAAAAAGGGAAGCGATTTTGATTGATTTGAAACGAAATTGGAATTGCTTTCGATTGAGCGTCTAAGCTAGAGGATTATACTAACTAATGGTGGGATTAGCCACGTTAATTGTGGCACGAGGATCGAGATAAAATTTTATAAAAGGTGGAGGATGTTACCTGTGAACTGGGGTATATGACCTCCTGATGATGGCTCGACGGGGTACACCGGAGCTGGATGCGGCGCGATGGCGGCGATGCAAGGCAACAAAGCCTTGGAACTCTCTCTCTGATGACCCCTCTTCCACGCGAGGTTGCCTTCGGGTGCTGTCACCACTGGAGTGAGGTGGAGCAATGTGGAGAAGATGGGACTCGATCACTGGAAGTTTGAGCTTCAAGTGGTTAAAGGAGAGTTAGTTGTGATTTGCCAACTTTGAAGGTTTATATTGACAGATGTCGTGCTCCCCAAGCTAGATCGAAGGGCTGGCGAGATTCTTGGTTGTTAGGAGGATGGTTTCAAGGGGTAGGATCATCGGAGGAGGTTGAGAGATGCATGGGGTAGTTGGTAGAAGAAGGCCGGCCAGAACAGACTGGCGTACTGTCTTCTTGAGGAAGATGAACCAGGTACTGACAAGTATCAGCACCTGGTTGGCCAGATGAGTTAAAATGGCTTATAAATTCAATATTAATTACTAAATAACGTTATTTTAAATAAGTGTAAAAACAAGAAATGTAAATAATTAAATTCTCTAATTTATAAAATAATTGTTTTTTATAAATAATAAATATTATTCGAAATATAAATATTACATTAATAAATATGTATAGATAAATAGGTTTCGGATTTTTAATTTCATAAATAAATAATTAAAAGTTAATTTTATATTTTCTTAATTATTAGAATAATAAATAAGAGTTGTGTGAATTTTTATGGGTTTTAATAAATTAATTTACATATATTAATAAATAGAGTTATAAGTTATCTAGTTCATTTTTACATATAATTTAGGGTTTTTGATTTTAATAAAATAATAGATAAGCTCCAAAAATCTGAAATAAATTTAGGGTTAAATTACAAGATCATGAAAATAATTAGAAATTATAAAATTAAAAAAAATATAAATAATGTGTTCTACATAAAATAAATAGCCTAGAAACCCCGTTGTCATTTGGTCCCAAAACCGATTTTTTGCAAACGTACTCCGAATTCGATGAAACCACCTTTATTAATTAGAGAATATTATTTTAGGAACTTTAAAGGTGAGTAGAGTGAAGTTAGAGTTTGTATGAAGAAGTTATGATGTTCGGAAGTTGAGATTTTGACAAATTAAAGGCTGGATTTCTTGGCATATATACAGGGTAATATTTTTAACTTATTTTTATATACATTTTTAGAAATAATTAGGAATAGAGTTTGATGAAAAATATGTACATATGAATTAATTAAAAATCTTTGAAATTTTGTATTTATTTGATAAATAGTGAGAAGTTCATGAAGTATGTCTTATTTATTTTTAAGGTTTTCTTTCCTTATCTCCCCCTACTTATTGGTTTGTCGACCAATCCATGCTGACTTGGTCTCAGGGGTTAGGCTATAAATATACCTTGCAATTATATTTATATTTATAAGTCATATTGTACATATATACATATCTCCAATCTGCCTTCTTTTCTTTTTCTTTGTTCTTTATTTATTTACATGATTTTGATGCTTAAAAGTGAATATTTATTCATGAATGGAATTTTTATAAAAGATGGGAATTAATGAATATTTACATGCATTTTTAAGGGTTTTAAGATAAATGCGATAGAAAAGTTAATGAATCATAGATTCATCACTAATCTGACACCTCTGAATCTCTATTCCTATGCAGAGGACCTGCATCAAGAGGTTGGTCAGATATCAGCCTATGTGAGAAAGGATTGCCATCTCCTACTCAGGCTGGAGATCATATCTTAACAATCATTTGACGGTGCTTGATGAGCCCTCAATCTAACCCTTTAGATATTCATCCAATCACCAGCCTCTATGATTCAATCATTGAATCAAGAGCTGTATGATTATTAAGATGGCCATAGTATATAACCCTAATTATACTAAGGGACCTATTATGCAAATTATTATTCTTCATTTCAGATCAGGGAATGATATGTGCAATAACATTTATTGCATAATGGCTCGCCGTGGTCTCGGCATGTCCAACAAAAATATCCCTAGGTATAGGCAGTAAAACAGAGGTAAAAAGAATCAAAAATAGAAATCAAAAGTCTGACACCCCCTATACTTAGGGTAAAGTACACCCTAAGTATAGCATAATCATAAAATGCAAATGTGGTTTGGACTGAAGAATAGTATGATATGGACATCTGGATCTATACAAGGCGGAAGATGGTGATAATCAGGCGTGAGATGTAATAGATGTGAGTCAAAGACCACATCTCAAGCAAAATGAATAGAGGTGACATCAACGACCAATGGCTCATGATCTAGACATGGTTTGAGCCTCTTCCCATTAACATGAAAGGTAGAATCAGATGACAAAAATTTCGGATATGTCAATGCTCCCATTATCATTTACCTTTCAGACTAGGTATGGTCCCTTCAACTTGCTCTGCAACTTTCCTGGAAATAATCTAAGCCTATCATCGAACAACCATACTCTCTGATCTGGCTCAAACTGTTTGTGGCTGATGTAAGAATCATGCCACTCCTTCACTCTCTCCTTGTATTGCAGGCTCCTCGAAAAGGCCGAGTCTCTAAGCTCCTCCAGGGCTTCCAATTCTACCTTCCTCTGATCTCCTACACTCACTGGATCTAATATTATATCTGTAACAACCCCAAAGTGACTTGTGCCTAATCTCAACATAAATGGCAGGGCTTGCCATAAACGAGGCGAAAGGGAGATGTACCCAAAGGAGTCTTGAAGGAAGTCCGATATGCCCACAAGACCGAGTCCAAAAGCTGTAACCAATTCTTTCGGTCAGGGCGGACTACCTTCTGCAATATAGTCTTGATCTCCTTGTTCAACACTTTAGCAAGACCATTGGTCTGAGGATGATATGGAATGGCTACTCGATGGTCAATGCTGAACTCGCTAGCAAGGGACATTACCTTGTCGTTGATGAAATGATTACCCATCAGATATCAAAACTCTAGGCAACCCGAACCGTGAAATGATATTCTTCCTCAAAAATCTTCAAACGGTTTTAGCATATGTGGTTCAGGTGGGGATGGCCTCAATCCAATGACTAACATAATTAACGACCAACAGAATGTACTCAAATCCCCGAGTCTCAGGGAATGGACCCATGAAATCGATGCCCCATGCGTAAAAAAACTCACAGAAGTGAATGGTTTGCATCGGCATCATATCACGCTGTCCACAAGTGCCCATCCTCTGACTATCAGTACACCTCTTAACAAATTCATCAGAATCCTTAAAGAGGGTAGGCCACCATAGGTCGGATTGGAGCACTTTCTGTGTGGTTCTCCTCCCAGAGTGATGTCCTCCTGCCTCAAGCTTGTGGCAGTATGTGAGGACGCTATAGTGCTCCTCCTGAGGAATGCACCGATGCCAGACTCTATCCCCTCCTTCATGATAAAGGATGGGACCTCCCAATGGTAGAACTTGGCCTTCGTAAGGAAGGTCTCAAGTCGCTGCCTGGGCCAACCTTGTGGAATTTTCTTGGCAACAAGATAGTTCACAATGTCAGTGTACCAGGGGAGCAAGTCGATAGCAAGGATCACCTCATTCTCGGAAGGTCTCAAAAATGGGATCAGGCTGCTCAGATTCCTCAAGATGCTCTAATCGGGAGAGATGATCCGCCACCACATTCTCGACTACAGGCTTATCCTTAATATCAATATCAAAATCCTAGAGTAGAAGGATCCATCTAGTCAGTCTCGCTTTGGCATCCTTCTTTACCATGAGGTACCTGATGGCGGTATGATCTGTAAAGATAGTTACCTTTGATCCGATGATGTATGAAATGAACTTACCTAGGGAAAAACTACGACTAGCATTTCCTTCATAGTGATGGTATAGTTCTGCTGCACAGCATCCAATGTACGGCTAGCGTAGTGAATGGCAAACAACACTCCATCCCTCCTCTGTCCCAGCACGGCCCCTATAGAAAAATCGGAGGCATCCGTCATGATCTCGAATGGGAGAGACCAATCAGGCGGCTGAAGGACAGGAGCCTCAACAACTAGACTCTTGAGAGTCTCAAATGATGTAAGACACTTATCATCTACAATGAACTTGGTATCTTTGGTCAGCAAATCAATCAATGGTCAGGCAATCCTGTTGAAATCATGAATGAATCGTCGGTAGAAACCAACGTGCCCTAGAAAAGACGGTAACTGTCGCAGGTTGGACGGTGGATTGAGTTTCCTAATGATATCTACCTTAGCCGGATCAACCTCCATGCCCGTATTGTATATGATATTACTAAGCATCATCCCTTGAGTTACCCTAAAGTGACTCTTCTCCTAGAATAATACAAGATGGACCTCAATGCATCACTGAAGGACGCGGTCTAGGTAGTCAAGGCAAGCATCAAACCCATCGCCATAGACCGAAAAGTCATCCATAAAGACCTCCAAGCACTCACCCACCATGTCCGAGAAGATGGACAACATGCACCTTTGGAATGTCACTGGGGCGTTACATAGACCAAAGGGCATCCGTCTGAAAGCATATGTCTGATGAATCTCGGATTCACCACTCTAAGTCTCATTAATTAAGCTCAATTCCCTCAAAATCAACTACATTTCTGCATTTATTTCACATAATTAGCATTTATGCATTATTTCATAAGAATTGCATTTTAGCATTAATTTGTGCATAAAATAAGAAGCCAAAAATCCAAGCCAAAAATGACCTGTAAATAGCCTAACTTCCCCTATTTTTAACTCCTCCATGCTAAATCCGAATGCCACAAACCCACCTCCACTGTGTACACATCACTAACAAAAATAAATAAATAATACAAAAAAAATCACTAACCCTGTTAAGTGGACCAAAAACCCAAACCCTAGTTTCAGGATTTTCGGACTAAAAGCCCATCTTCTCCATCTAGTGCCCGATTTTATCCTACTCACTTTTGAACTAATGCACATTCAATTACCTTCAAAACAAGACCAAGTTCAAGTGAATCGGAGCTCGTATGTGAAAGTTGGGTTTCGGGCCTCTTTTGTTTTTCGCGGCTTTTGACCTGTATTTTATGTAAATATTTTCTTTATCATTAAAAATCAAAAAAAATAGATTAAGGTGTCTTTTATTTATATTTGAGTTTTCCAGATTTTCTAGGATTTTTATCTTTTTTTAAAAATGACAAAAAAAATTAGAAACCCAGAAATCTAGGTATTCTATGTACATGGGATACCCCAAAAATTCACTTTTTACATTTGACCGAATTTGGCTTTAATGTCTTCATAAAAGTTGTAGATCTCGTCGAGACGAGCATTTTTTGTGAAGGAACTTTTTCGATCCGAGGTCATTTGCTATTTTTTTATCGATTTTACAATGGTTTTATTCTCGAATTTTCTGTTGCTGACACGTGGCAGCCTCAGAGGCCGCCACGTGTCATTGATTTTTGGACGTTTTTAATATAGTTATTATAAAAAAAAAATACGCCCGCACGTGCGTCGCACGTGCCTCCCAGGCACGTGCCCCGCCTCTTTCCCATTGACCGCCACGTGTCCAGATCACAGCCGTTCGATCAACGGCCGATCGAACGGCCGGTGTGCGTCATCCCCAACCTCGCGCCTCCCCCTTTTTCGCAACCATCGCCCGCTTTCTCCGCCGCACCTACCCAACCACCTCTCCACCGCCCCTTTGACCGCGCCGACGACCCTAACCACCTCCGCTATCTTCGCCAACCATCTCCCACCGGCCGCTTTCCTCGCAAACCCTATTTAAGACCGCCGAGCCTTCAACTTCGCCTCATCCGCCGTTGGCCTCCACGAAGGGCGGTGGTGACAGCCCGCGCCTTCCTTCTCCGACGAGATCCGGCCGCGCCTTCACGGCCGTCGCAGCCCGCAGCCCTGTGCTGCTCTGCCCTAGCTCCGAGTTCTCGTCGAGCCAACTACCATCGCCATCGTTCTCCAGCTGCTACGACAACCATCAACGTCTTCTCCACCGACCATCTTCATCACCTACGACATCCTCTGCCTTCGCAACCTCCGCCCTCGCCTCGTCTTCATCGGACCGCCCACGAAAACTCCACCGCCGCGCCTTCGTCATCTTCGACGCAGCAGCACTCCGATCATCGTCTCCGAATTCCTTCGTCTCTGCCATTTCCGCGCTTCACCGGCCATCTCCAGCAGCTTCCTCGGTCAACTCCGCTTCGTCTTCGACATCTACCCAGCTTCCCCTTCGACATCGGTCGCCGGCCCACCACGACGTCAACGACCTCGCCACAGCCTTGGCCACAGGCTCCGCCTCTCCTCCGTCGCCTTCGCTCCGCCTCGAGAGGCCGAGCTCCGCCGCCTCCGCCACGGCAACGCCACCTGCGCCGCCTCCGGTCCGTCGTAGGCCCTCCGCCTCCACACCGCCAGCAGTCGGGTGCTAGTCCTGAGACCCCCCACGTGCGAGGTGCGTGCGGGGGGACGTCAGCAGACATCATCCCAGGGGGTCACGTGCTGCGCACGTGCCCCTTGGGTAAATTGCAGAAGACCCCTCGCCCCTTCGCCTTATTACGCAGAAGTCCCCGCCAATCAGGGGTCACGTGCTACACACGTGACCTTTGGTGAAATTGCATTGACGCCCCCCATACTAGTAGTATTTACATTTCCATCCTTTTGCATTTTTTTTCTTATTTATTTTATTTATTATATTTGCATTGATACCCCTATCTTCCCCTTTAATTTTAAACCTTCATATGACATCATTTTATTTAGTTAAAAATAGCACTGTGTTCCTCATGTGATTCTCTACATTTTGACATACTGTGGGTATTTTTATGATTAATGGTTAATTAAGAATCAATTATTCTCTGGAAAATTGTGAAGTTTACCTAGACTGTGCTCTAAATTTTGTATTTGATTAACCGAAGCTTAAAAATCCCTGAAAAATCATATGTTGTAGAGATAATTTTGTTTGACATTGTGCCCAAAAATCTTTGCATTTCCATGCATATTTGCCCTGTAAAACTCATTTTGTATATTTCAATGTTTGATTTTTAATACGTATTAAACCCCACATTTTTGAGGTTTAGGATTTTTCTGAGATCCATCACCTACTGATAGATCTTAGATAATTTTGGATCTTGAAAATAAATAGGTCTAATATTTATTATAATTAAATATTGAAAATTATTTTGTTTGCATTTAAAAATCCAAAAAAATTCATATTGCATCCAAAAATTCCAAAAAAATTACAGTGCACTAATTTTGTCATAGTTATCATCTCGGCCAAGTTTCGTATTTTTCGGACATCGTTTGTGTGATTTTTACATTTTAGTCCCTGAAATAGGCCGAAATTGCATTTTGCATCCCTTTATTGCATTGAAAATTCCAAAAAAAACCGCCTTGAAAATCGAACACAAAATTGGATAGACATATTTCTAGGTTGTTCCTTTGCCTCCTTGTGATCAACCTTGGGACTTACCCAAGTAAAATAAACATAAAACCACGAGATGGAAATTGAATAATTATTTGTAGTTATTTTCTTGACTGTTTCGATCGCCTCTTACAACCAACGAACGACTTTCATTATTTTCATTCACGAAGATAAAAACAACTTTTTACACGCGCGAATCCGGACTCGTCAGATGGCGCCGTTGTCGGGGAGGCAAACGGCTTAGTTTTGTGTTTTGAAAATTTTTGTTCGGTTTTCCGCATTCGGGTAGTCTGACCCCCGAAGTTTCCATTGTAAATCCCATAATTTTTTTCCAGCATTTATTCTCTTATTTTATTATTTTTTTAAGTCACTCTCTGACATTCATTCTCTTATTTTTCTTGCAAGGTACCCGGCATACGTGGAGCGGTTTTTCAAAAAACAGACGCATCTTCACCGACATCCAAAGAAACCGCAATAAAATTAAGATCGAGTCGAGTCGTGAGAGAGTGTAGAGTCTAGATTTTTAATTTCTGCAAATTTTATTTTCTGCTCATTTATTGCGGTGTCCGTTTGGACTCTCGCGTATGTAAAAAGACTCTGAACTATTCTTGTGGTGTGTCGTGGCCTGTTTCACTCTCCGGTGAGGGTGGGGCCCGACTTGAGTGGCGATTAGGATAGACCTGCACATACGGCTCTCAGAGCATTTTTTTTCTTGATTGTGCTCGTAGGATCTTATGCCACACTTCACTTTAACTGAGACGCACATTAGATCGTTCAACTTAGCCAAATTTAACTCAATTCTTCCCGCTAATAGAACTTTCTGCTTAGGTGCGGTTTTCATCGGCTTGCACGCATTTAGAATAAATTTTTCAATTCTATATTGCATCCCACATGGAGATTGCGAGAAGGCACTGTAAGTCTTCTAACTGAGCATACATCATTGTTTTTAGAGTGCATCGGCTTTTTCCGAACTCCTCCCTCTTGTTTTATCACATAATTTTAAAAGGAAATTGGGACTGGACGGTAGACGTGTATTTGTGCTCATCTAAATTTTCAGTGATCACCTCATTAAAAATTGGGACTGCTAAATATAGCCGATTTCAAAATAATCCATAAAATCAAGAATTTTTGTGGGAGAGCAACCCCGACCTTGGATGATTTTATTTTTCTGAGTGAGCGAGAGACGACACTTAAGGCTAGAGCCTAAATCCGAAATCTCAGCTTGCTAAATTTTTACGAAGATTGATTTATCACCAACTAAAATCGAAAAGATAATAACCGAGCTCTTACGGCTTCATTGTGTGAGTTGGTGAACCTAGGGTTTGAATTGTTTGCATTTGTGTGCGTGAACCAATTTCAAGATCAATAGCCGCACATCTGATTTCTCTTGACTATCCTGTGCAATCATCTCTCCTCTTTTCTTGATAATGGAACTCTTGTCCAAAAACACTCGCAGATCCAACCCCTCATTCCTCTCAACTCTTTCAAAAATCACCGAGAACTCATCAGAGCTATACTATGAAAACGAATTCGTGTCGGTTAGACCCAAACACCTCCTCCAAGAGACTCTCAACCACCATCTCTTTTTACCAATCCGATATGCTTCATGAATGACAATCCTCTATTTTCGAACGTGACAAATCAACAACCGACTGAGGTCTCCACTTCTTCATATATCAATCCTCTCTACACCGATCATACAATTCATCCATCATATTCGGTGGACATCAATCCATCATTCCTGGGAGATGACAACCACATTATCGAATTGAACACTTCTTTACCTTGTCCTTCGACCCTGCCCTAGAACATTAATGAACAATCATCATCTTGGATTGACCATGACAACCCCTTCTTCAGACATGACAATCATACAGAGACTGAACTGACTACATAGAAACACATGAGCCCTGTATGCTGACCCCACCATACAAAGATCCGACCACTCAAGATCAAAGGAATAAACTCTACTCGGACCAACACCACATGTTTGGACCATATGAGCAGCCTCCTTCCATGAATTTTGAGGAGAAATTTTCAGAAAATAAGGATCATATGTCGGACATTCCAAGAAACTCTCCTCTCCGCACATACAGAAAAATGGAAGATGAAATTATTGAACGCATACCAACTGCTCCCATTATTGATCATGAATTGAATTTCAAGGATGATATTTCGAGAATAAAAACAAGATTCGAATTGGTGGAGGATAGATTTCAGAAATTCACCGATCGATTCATCGCATTCTATGGCAGCTCGGACATTAAAATAAATAAGGAAATGATTGGATCTGAGACTGAAAATTCTAAATATCAAGGCCCCTTTTCATCTTAAGAACACACCACACTCCCATACCACACAAAAAATACCAAAAAAATGGAAATATTTGAAAACCACAAAAAATTGAAAATTTAGAAAATTTCATAAAAATTTAAACTGAAGACGATCTGCGGAATTTGGATCCGACTATACGGGAAGCACTAGGAAAGAAATTGATTTTTGAACTTCCCTTTCTACAGGCCATTGAACACTTCCCCGACCTTAAAAGATTTCTAACGGAAAAACTAACTATGAAAAAGTCGGGCAGGATTAGAATCAAGACCGAGAGACATATATTGTCAATGGCCTCCTCCTTGGTATTGAGAAAAAAAACCAAGAGCCGCATAGTGAAGTGGTTGCTCAGATTTGATTGTGAAATCAAAGATACAATTTTCACCCATGCTCGGATTGATGACGATTCCCCAATTAATATCCTCCCGACCTCTGTATTCCATGAACTCAAACTCGGACCGATTCGAAAGATACGAGAGATTGTTCAATTAGCGGACCTATCTATAAAGCGGCCGAGAGGAATCATTTCTGTCATCATGAAATTCCAAGGTGCTCCGCTCAAAGTAGAATTCACGATTATTGATATTGAGCATCAAGGAGAATTCACCCAATCTCCAATCATTCTCGGAAAGCCATTCTTGGCATTGGCCAAGGTGAGTATTGATTGTGAGACTCGGGAAATCAATTTCATAGCATTGGAAGCACTTAGATCCGACCATATCTTTGAGGAACCACGATCTTCTGAGGCAACCCACGAAGTCCCCGACAATGGTAACCATGAAGTGGTAGAAGAGCCCTACCCCGCAACCACACTTGAGATAGCGGTTGTTGATGAGACTATTGGTTTAGAAAATCTCCCCCCTGCTCCATTCCCAACCGCTCTCACCATGGAGAATCATGTATATGAATCATATGATCCGGAGACTTATGCATGGGCACACCCTGGGTCAACCTACTCTGACTACATGGATTACATCAACTCGACACAGGAATGCGCCAACATCGAATCAATTGAGAAAGAACATGCAGAGACTCTCCCCAATATTTCAATTCCCGCGGATCTCAAAATAGACAAATCTTTCTACTACGATCCAGAGACATATGCATGGTCACACCCTGGAGCAACATTCTCTGAATATCTTTATCAAATCATCCCAAATCGAGAATGCTCAAACATTCGGGAGACTAAGAACAAGCACGCAGACCGAGTACCGACCAAGGAGAATTTCAATGGCTATTCATCTGGATACTCAAGTGAACCGACACCTTCACGACGAAATAAAAAGAGAATCACCTTTGACCTTTCGGAAGAGGAATCAGTTGATGATCCCTCATCAGGTCCGGAAAAGATGGTTTACATGAGTGAAGTCTGTTCGGCAGCCCTAAAGCCATATCTTCGTAAGGATCCAAAATTCAATTCTCGTTGGACAACTCCCATTCCTAACTACTATTCATCAAAAGCTGATGCTCCAGCCCTCTTCAAGTACACTGGAATTATTTCGTATGAGCTGACTGAAACCAATGCTTCTGAGTATTCATCCGAGGACAAACCGATTGACACCAAGAAGGAACGAATTCTGAGGAAACAACTAAAGAAACAAAAAGACCAGAATACTTGGAGTATGTCCACTTTCAAATACTACTCCTCTGAGGATAACTCTGATGATGGATATTTTTCATCTGACTCAAACACTTCATCTATTATCCATCATGATTTGTCTGAGGATGACTCTGATCGTAGTTGGGAATCTTATACTTCATCTCCTCATTACGATCTCCCACCACAGGCTCACAAAAAGATCAGTCGAAAACCGCCTTAATCATCGGCTACGCACCCTCCCTCCCGACCACATCGGTTCCCTTGTACAGCTTCTTCCTCTACTTAGGCTAAGGCCTAAGTATAGGGGGGACCATGCCATCTGTATATATCATTCCTCTCCTAACTCTCGATCGCTCCATTTCCACCATTCTTCCATACTTAGGATGATCAGAGCCTAAGTATAGGGGGAACCAACACCCATCTGTATATACTGTCCTCATTTCCTGACCGCTTTTCTTTTAATTTTTTCCCACTACCTTACGCTCAGCCCGAGCTATGTCTTTCGCTTCTTGTTCTCTGAGGACACAACACTCTCTAAGTATAGGGGGGTCTGTATATATACATTGTATATATTTTACCCATATCTCGTACTTTTGCGTAAGTCTATATGTATTTACGGGGTGGGTACTAACTCAAAAAAAAGTTTTGCTACTAACACTGACTTGCCCAAAATTTTTGAAAGAAAAAAGAAGGCTTCTTATTCCATTTTCTGCATAAAAAAAATCTCTTGCATAAATTATAAAAAAAATTTCAAAAAAAAATTGTGTCTGCATTTCACACACATACACTTCATCCAACATCACATGCATTTGCATCTGTGAAAAGTCATTTGGTTCTGAACCGAGTTATGAGTAGAAACCGAGAGTGGTCTGGACTTGACCTTAATCCACCTAATTTTCAGAGATACTTCACCGAGAAATAGGATTTTAAGAACTTCAGGTCTTTGACTTAAGTCCTTAAGTTCCACATGATAATGTACAACGTTTGTCTCTTAGTGTCTAACCTGGTCTCTTCATTCTGGGTACAACTCTGGAATAGGGAATTAATTCGCACTCTCGCACTATGCACTTAGCTCAACCCAGACGGGATGTTGGAAGACTGTGTGAGTCTCTGTTCAGTTAGCGTGGAAATCTAAAGACCGGAGTACGGGTTGAAATAAAGCTTCGGAAAAGGGATGGACGGCTGGGCACAATTTTTTCTAAGACCCCAAAAAATGTACGGAACAAAAAGATTCTATATCCGTAGGGGCACAACAAGATCCAAGCAGAACCACCAAAAATTCCAAAAAGCATTCTACCAAATAAAAATCCGACCAAAAAGGTCCAAGCTTCAAGAACCTGCAGATCTTGGTGGAGACTCGGCTACACTGGCCATCTTCACAAGGAGAGGTGACTACACTGGCCACCCTCCAGTTCTTTTCTCTTTCTTCTATCTTCTCCCTCATTCGATTGTGAACACAACGCGACAGACCTTAGAAGAAAATACCTGACTCCTCGAGGACGAGTTACTGGAGTGGAGAGGAGCATGGTAGTCTGGCATTATGAATGGGAAGAGCTAAAACCCTTCACACACATGAGTCGGTTGTTCAATATTCATAGGGTATACTTTGGGAAGAGGATTGATCTAAGATGACTTCTGAGCCAAAACTGTGACAATGATGTGTAGAACTTGAGGGCTGTTGATTTTAAAATTCAAAGTCTCATAGAAGTTCCGCCACACTATTAATCCAAAGATCGAGTTTAGTTTCACTTTCACCTTCAGTTCATGGTCTTGGTATGGAACCCAGTCTCATTTCACTTCATGGCATTTCTTTTTGATGCTCAGGGACGAGCATGGTTTAAGTATAGGGGGATGATGAATCTCGGATTCACCACTCTAAGTCTCATTAATTAAGCTCAAGTCCCTCAAAATCAACTACATTTCTGCATTTATTTCACATAATTAGCATTTATGCATGATTTCATAAGAATTGACTTTTAGCATTAATTTATGCATAAAATAAGAAGCCAAAAATCCAAGCCAAAAATGACCTGTAAATAGCCTAACTTCCCCTATTTTTAACTCCTCCATGCTAACTCCGAATGCCACAAACCCACCTCCACTGTGTACACATCACTAACAAGAATAATTAAAAAATACAAAAAAATCACTAACCCTGTTAAGTGGACAAAAAACCCAAACCCTAGTTTCAGGATTTTCGGACTAAAAGCCCCATATCTTCTCCATCCAGTGTCTGATTTTATCCTACTCACTTTTGAACTAATGCACATTCGATTACCTTCAAAGCAAGACCAAGTTTAAGTGAATCGGAGCTCGTATGTGAAAGTTGGGTTTTGAGCCTCTTTTGTACATTGTATATTTTCGCGGCTTTTGACCTGTATTTTATGTAAATATTTTCTTTATCATTAAAAATAAAAAAAATAGATTAAGGTGTATTTTATTTATCTTTGAGTTTTCCAGATTTTCTCGGATTTTTATCTTGTTTTAAAAATGACAAAAAAAATAGAAAACCCAAAAATCTGGGTATTCTATGTACATGGGATACCCCAAACATTCACTTTTTACATTTAACTGAATTTGGCTTTGATGTCTTCATGGAAGTTGTAGATCTCGTCGAACGAGCATTTTTCGTGAATGAAATTTTTCGATCTGAGGTCATTTGCTATTTTTTATCGATTTTACAATGGTATTTATTCTCGAATTTTCTGGTGCTGACATGTGGCAGCCTCAGAGGCCGCCACGTGTCAGTGATTTTTGGATGTTTTTTATATTAGTTTTTATATAAAAAAATACGCCCGCACGTGCGTCGCACGTGCCTCCCAGGCACGTGCTCCGCACGTGCCCCGCCTCTTTCCCATTGACCGCCACGTGTCCAGATCACAGCCGTTCGATCAACAGCCGATCGAACGGCCGCTGTGCATCATCCTCAACCTCGCGCCTCCCCCTTTTTCGCAACCACCGCCCGCTTTCTCCGCCGCACCTACCCAACCACCTCTCCGCCGCCCTTTGACCGCGCTAACGACCCTAACCTCCTCCGCTATCTTCGCCAACCATCTCCCACCGGCCTCCTTCCTCGCAAACCCTATTTAAGACCGCCGAGCCTTCAACTCCGCCTCATCCGCCGTTGGCCTCCATGAAGGGCGGTGGTGACAGCCCGCGCCTTCCTTCTCCGGCGAGATCTGGCCACGCCTCCACGACCGTCGCAGCCCGCAGCCCTGTGCTGCTCTGCCCTAGCTCCGAGTTCTCGTCGAGCCAACTACTATCGCCATCGTTCTCCAGCTGCTACGACAACCATCAACGTCTTCTCCACCGACCATCTTCATCACCTACGACATCCTCCGCCTTCGCAGCCTCCGCCCTCGCCTCGTCTTCACCGGACCGCCCATGAAAACTCCACCGCCGCGCCTTCATCATCTTCGACGCAGCAGCACCTCCGATCATCGTCTCCGACTTCCTTCATCTCTGCCATCTCCGCGCTTCACCGGCCATCTCCAGCAGCTTCCACGGTCAACTCCGCTTCGTCTTCGATATCTACCAAGCTTCCCCTTCGACATCGGTCGCCGGCCCACAACGACGTCAACGACCTCGCCACAGCCTTGGCCACCAGGCTTCACCTCTCCTCCGTCGCCTTCGCTCCGCCTCGAGAGGCCGAGCTCCGCCGCCTCCGCCACGGCAACGCCACCTGCGCCGCCTCCGGTCCGTCGTAGGCCCTCCGCCTCCACACCGCCAGCAGTCGGGTGCTAGTCCCGAGACCCCCCACGTGCGAGATGCGTGCGGGGGGACGTCAGCAGACATCATCCCAGGGGGTCACGTGCTGCGCACGTGCCCCTTGGGTAAATTGCAGAAGACCCCTCACCCCTTCGCCTTATCACGAAGAAGTCCCCGCCAATCAGGGGTCACGTGCTGTGCACGTGACCTTTGGTGAAATTGCATTGACGCCCCCCATACTAGTGGTATTTACATTTCCGTCCTTTTGCATTTTTTTCTTATTTATTTTATTTATTATATTTGCATTGATACCCCTATCTTCCCCTTTAATTTTAAACCTTCATATGACATAATTTTATTTAGTTAAAAATAGCACTGTGTTCCTCATGTGATTCTCTATATTTTGACATAGTGTCGGTATTTTTATGATTAATGGTTAATTAAGAATCAATTATTCTGTGGAAAATTGTGAAGTTTACCTAGTCTGTGCTCTAAATTTTGTATTTGATTAACCGGAGCTTAAAAAATCCCTGAAAAATCACATATTGTAGAGATAATTTTGTTGGACATTGTGCCCAAAAATCTTTGCATTTCCATGCATCATTTGCCCTATAAAAATCATTTTGTATATTTCAATGTTTGATTTTTAATGGGTATTAAACCCCACATTTTTGAGGTTTAGGATTTTTCTGAGATCAATTTTGGATCTTGAAAATAAGTAGGTCTAATATTTATTATTATTAAATATTGAAAATTATTTTGTTTGCATTTAAAAATCCAAAAAAAATCATATTGCATCCAAAAATTCCAAAAAAATTACAGTGCGCTAATTTTGTCATAATTATCATCTCGGCCCAGTTTCTATTTTTCGGACATCGTTTGAGTGATTTTTATATTTTAGTCCCTAAAATAGGCCGAAATTGCATTTTGCATCCCTTTATTGCATTGAAAATTCCAAAAAAAAATGCCTTGAAAATCGAACACGAAATTGGATAGACATATTTCTAGGTTGTTCCTTTGCCTCCTTGTGATCGACCTTGGGACTTGCCCAAGCAAAATAAACATAAAACCAGGAGATTGAAATTGAATAATTATTTGTGGTTATTTTCTTGACTGTTTCCGATCGCCGCCTACAACGAACGACTTTCATTATTTTCACTCACGAAGATAAAAACAACTTTTTACATGCGCGAATCCGGACTCGTTAATGTCCCAAAGGGACACGTGAATGTAGTCTTGTCCTGATCATCGGGCACAATGGCCACCTCGTTATAGCCGGAGTACCCGTCAAGAAAACAGTAGTGACTCTTTCAAGCTAGCCTCTCTATAATATGATCAATAAAAGGCAGTGGGAAATGATCCTTCTTGGTGGCATGGTTCGATCGTCTGTAGTCCACATAGACCCTCCAAGAAGTGGGTACCCAGGTAGCTATCTCCTCTCAATACTCACTCACAATTGTAGTGATGTCCGTCTTCTTGGGCACCACATGTAATGGACTAACCCACTTGGAGTCGAAGATGGGGTAGATAAAATCGGTGCTCTACCATTTCGAGATTTCCTTCATGACAACCTCTCAAATATTTGGTTCAGCCGTCGCTGGAACCCAAGCGATGGATTGGCATTCTCTTCAAGATAGATATGGTGGGAGCACAGGGCCGGACTCATCCCCTTGATATCAGCTACACTCCATCCTATCGCCTTGCGGTTCTTTTCAAGAATCTCCATCAAACGAGATTCTTGCTCTCCAGTCAAATCTGTTGAGATAATGACTGGGTGCATCTTATGCTTGCCCGCATGGAATCTATACTTCAGCGACTGCGACAAGGGCTTCAGCTCTGGGAAACTAGGAGCTAGCAAATCTGGCCTCCGAAAAGTCTGAGTGAAAGCAACCAAATCTGTTAATGCATCTGTACTCTGAATTGGATTAGTCTCCACCCTAGCTGTTGGCTCTGTAGGAATCAGATACGGTATCAACTCATCAAACTCTACCCAATCAATGTCTGACTCTGAGGGGTCTGAATCTAAATCAATAGAAATATCAACTGCCTCGCTATCTGAACGCGGTCTTCTGCCTCGAATGTGTCCTCTACCAAGAGTGTGCTTCCCAAGCTCTCCCCTACTGGAATATGGAAATCTGTGGTATCTGAGTGTGAGAGGATGGCTCGTGTAATCACAAAATCACTCTCTTGGTGGACGTATCGCTTTGCCTCTGTCATATACTCTGAATCACTGAGCTGCTCTGAGCAAGCTGAATCCCACGCTCTAGTCTCATCGATCATCTCTATTTGTATACTCTCGCCCTCGACACGAAAGTATACATTCCCCCTATCATGATCAGACACTGCCTTGGATGTGGCCAAGAACGGGCGTCCTAGAATGATGGGGGTATCGGTCACAGACTCATGGATCTCCATATCCAACACAACGAAGTCCACGGGGAATTTCAGGCCCGGAGTTGTGACGACTACGTCCTTCTTCAACCCCATCAGCCTCTTGACAAATCTATCAACAAACTGAAGGATCGTCCTGCTCTTTCGAAGAGGGCCAAACTTGAATCGATCGAGTAAGGATGCTAGAAGTAGGTTTATGGAAGAACCGTTGTCTAATAGAGTCTGATCGAACCTCTGCTCATATATATGACATATGACATAGGGAGCTCTTGCATCTGGCATCTTGGCTGGCAGACGGTTTTGAATGGCAAAGCAGGTGGCACGAGTGAGCACATGGATCTCTGCATGATTGTTCCTCTTCTTCCTGTGAATGGTGGTCTTCTCTCTCAGGTTCCTCTGGAAGAGAGGGATGTGCTCAAGGGCCTCCTGTAGAGTCAGTTGAATTTGAAATCTGTCTATCATCTGCTGGTTGAACTCTAACTGCTGGGATTTTTTTGGATTTTCATTTTTATTCCCCTTAGCCAAGCGGAGTGCTTGAGGGAAGGGGATGGTTGGGCCCTTCTCAGATGGAGGGCTAGGATCGGGTCCCTGATGCTGTGGCAAAACAGAATCCATACACATATCTCCAAGCATCGCAGATGGACTCGCAAGTAAAGAACCCTTTCCTTTATTATTTTTTTTAGATTTTCCTGAATAGTCTCGAGATACAAAAACAGAAGGAAATGCATCAGGAATAGAAGGGTGACCTCAGTACCAACTGCATCATCTAGACTTGCAAGTAACAAACCCTTTACTTTATTATTTTTTTAGATTTTCCTGAATAGTCCTGAGATACAAAAATAGAAGGAAATGCAACGGGAATAGAAGGGGTGGCCTTAGTACCACCCGCGGCATCTGGACTTGCAGCATCAGCACCGCACTCTAGCTCAGCATCAACATGCCTGGTGGCATCAACACCACCTCTTACATCTGGTGAAGTGACGGCCCCAGTACCGTCGGCTGGATCTACATCCTTGGTGGCGTCAGCACCACCGTCATCAACATCATCATGAGCGGCATCAGCACCACTCTCCTCCTTGTCTGGCATTCCCGAGTCACCATGGTGTCATCGCTCAGACGAGGCACCGCCGACTGGCATCCTACCGCTCCTAAGTGTAACAAAGTCAGCATCAAAAGTATATGCAGTAATATCATCCAATGAGTCACTAGGAGTGGTAACCTCTGTAAACTCTACCTGCTCAGACTTCCTCTTCAGGTTGTTTGGATTCGGTTCTATCTGAGCGGGTATGGCAGCCTTGCCCTTCACGATCTCTCTCATCTCCTGACGGAACTCGTCCATCTCCCGCCTAAAAGTGGTCTGCTGCTTAGAGATAAGGTGGGATAAATCATCAAGTGTTGGATTATCATAGGTTGGTCCATGAGAACCGGATGGCTTGCCTCTCTGGAAGTGAGGCTGCTGCTGCTGGGAAGGATGAGGGGGATATTGGTGAGAATACTGCTGAGGCTGCTACTGCTTCCTCCACAGATGTCCCTGCTGATAGGCACGAGGACTCTGTTGGTAGTGTGGCTGTATCTGTGGGAACCGGGGTTGGTGCTGGTGCTGGTTGTATTGGCCACCCTGAACTAGAGGTTGCTGTTCGGATGAGGCACCTCCGGTAGTCCATCGTAATCCGAGATGGTCTCGGCGGATCCCAAGCTGATGTCGGTCATACCAGATCCCGTTGACTTCCATCAACGGCTCCTGCTTGTAAGAGGGTAGGGGAAGAACTGCCAGTGGTTGATCCGGCTGGTATACCACCATCTGAGTGTCCGGAGATGGTGGTAGCTGGACATACTACTGTTGCTGCTGGAACGGCTCTGCCTGAATGTGGGCACCAATATGTAGTGGGCGGAGGGCTGGGTCGAGCTGCTGCTGCTGGGGTCAACCCGTGAGCTGAGATGTGGCTGAGAAGCTGTCTGTGCCTCCTAGAGACACATGATCTGGGTCTTCAGGTTACTTAGTGTCTGTGCCATCTGATCTATCTGAGACATGCCCTGGCACTGCTTCTTCTCAATGATTCTAATGCAGACCAGCTTCTCGCTGATGATACCCATATCAGCAGCCGACGACTCTGCCTGTGTTGCGGCTGCTGAAGATGTGGAAGGACCTGCATTGACCCGTGCTATCCTTTGATAGGACACGATCTGTGGTTTGGGCTTCCCCTGTGTGTAAAGGCAGGTCTGGGACATGACTGTATAATTCTCTGCCATCTTCTCATATATGGCCCAGACCTTATGCTCATCCTTGGCGAAATAGGAACCCCCACAGGATGTGTTCACTTGCCCCTACAACTCGGTGTCAGCCCATAGAAGAAACTTCGAACAAGGTTGGGCTTGGATATGCCATGATGAGGACACCAGTCAATGAGCTCTCTGAATCTGTCACATGCCTCATGGAGTTGCTCGTTGGGAAGCACGGAGAAGTTGTTGATGATGGCTCGCGCTGCATTCGTCCGGCCGAGTGGGTAGTACTTATTCGAGTACTCGCTCCGGAGTTGTTCACATGATGTGACGTATCTCCCTAGGTGCTTCAACCAATAGGCTTCTCTGTATATGAGGGAGAATGGAAAGGACATCATCTTAATGGTATCCTTGTCCACGAGTTGATTGTGGACCGTGTTTCATATCATCTCAAATTCCTTGAGATGGAGGTGCGGCTCCTCGGTGGCAAGCCCGTGGAATCTGGGCAGTAGATGAATGGTCTGAGGTGGGAGCCTGAAATCTCCCAGAATGGCTGGCAGCTGGATCCATCTCTGTGTGAGAGTCGCACTAGGGTTGTGCAACTCTCTCATCGGACGTGCGGGTGCTGCTGGCTGCACTGGCTCATCTGGCTCT
This sequence comes from Ottelia alismoides, assembly GCA_037367405.1. Classification (NCBI taxonomy): domain Eukaryota; kingdom Viridiplantae; phylum Streptophyta; class Magnoliopsida; order Alismatales; family Hydrocharitaceae; genus Ottelia; species Ottelia alismoides. Next base: position 788,421 of record JAZKJV010007701.1, read on the forward strand.
CCTCCCTCAAGAATATCTCCTCCTCCACCAGCTATGTTCTGCTCCTCTTTGTCTGCTCACATATGTGCCATCTCCCTGTGCATATCAGCCATGAAAGCCCCCTGGTCTCTGATTTGATGCTGCATGGTCTCAAGAGAGGCTAATAGGGTGTTGTTGATGGCACTCTGATCGAGTACGTAGGTGTGGGTCTGGCCGGGTCCATCTGTACGCTCCTCGCTGCTGGCCATGGTCTCTGCAAAGGTAGAATACCTGAACTTAAGTGCCGTCAAATGAATAAACATTTGCTGCGGTCTCTGCTCGGGCACTCAGGACTGGTCAGGGTGGAGTCAAACTCAAGTTCAGAGAGCGGGTCTGGGCTCTCGTGAACCAACCTAGATGAGTGAGGCAGAGTGCTCGAAAGTGGTGCAGCTAAAGGCTGCCTAAGGGACCTCCGACCCATCATAGTGATGTGGAGAGTGAAGGCAGATGAGATCTAGAAAACACATAAGATCGGGCAAACAAACCCCCAATTCACCGACTCACGTTGAGTTGATGACCGTAAAGGTTCGATCTTTTATCTTGTCAATTTTAGTAGGTGATAAATTAGTCTATCAGAGCGATTAAGCGAGCTGTTAGGAATTCAATGCTCTCAGGAGTCTGTCTTGATCCCAAGGCTAGATCTTTCCCAACCAGTACAAGTTACGGATTGTTTACCAGCTACCCTATCAACTCGCTCTGTTAAGGATATCGCGGCACGCTTTACCAGAAACCAGAGCGATCCTCACTGGAGAACGACTAACCCGAAACCAGTAGTCTGAAAAGAGGTCGGATATGGCTCTATCCTAGTATGCGGGTCACTCTCTCGCTCATCCAAACTAGACAATGAGAGGATTTCTCTCCCAAGTTAAATTTTCAATGAGGTGTCTTTTAGTGTCAAGTATGTTTAGCAGTCCCAATTTTATGGCTTTTCTTTTTTAGATATTTTTCAAGCAAACAACGACTAACAAATTTTCCGATTCTCTTGATTATTTTAAGTCCAAAAACAAGGGGGAGAAGTCAGAAAAGTGATGTACGGTCAAACACTATGATGCATACAAAGTCAGAAATGCGTACCTAACACCAGCACTCTACATGCATGGTGATCCGCACAAAAAATAAAGACATGAATGAAACTACCTATATGATGCAAGAAGAAATCAGCCTTAGACAGAAAAATTCTACTTTAGAAGAACAATAACTAATAGGTCAACAAGAGGGGTCAGGGTTTGGTCTCTGATGCCGATCGATGTCCACCACAATAGATCTTGCCAACGTTGTATACGACCTCTAGCGGCACAGGACCCCTCAGGTGACCAAATTAGCTCTTTCTTTGTGAGTTAATTAATTAAGTCCACTTAGCGATCTATAGGTGCAGGCAAGCAATTAGGGTTGGGGTCTTAATCAATTACGTCACAATCAATATAAAATCCTAAGTCTAGGGGCCAAAATCTTCGAGAATCAAAGTAAAAGGAAAATCGAGGAAAACAAAACCGGTGTAAAAACCGCGGTGAGTTCCCTCGAGCACGCCGGTGCTCGGCGAAACAGACCTCGATAGTCTGCCAAGTCCAAGTGTCTGAGTCCTGTATTATTACAATAATAATGGAATAAAAATAAAAAATGAAGACTGCAGAATCCTCCAAGGGTCCTGCTCCTCCTCTCCTATGCTCTCCTGTGGCTCGATGCAGAAACGAGCCACCTCCGCTTCGCTTGGGTGCCTCGGTGCTCCTAAGAAAGCTGCCCTCGCTCGTCAGGCCTTCGTAAGAAAGAAAGAACAGAAACTGGTCAAATCACAGTTATAGAATAAAAATAAAGTAAATTAGAATAAAAACAAAGAAAAGAAAATAAACAAAAATAAAAAACAAAAATAAAAAGCAAATCAAGAAAAAGAGAAAATCAAATAAAGAAGAAGAAAGATAAAATTAAATTCAAAAATGGAAAATCGACTACTATGCCGTGCTTCCCAGCAACAGCGCCATTCTGATGAGTGGCCTGAGTGACTAAGGTTAAGTGATATCAAAGGTTGTTGCGACCTTAACCACTTGAACCGAGCTCAACGAGAAAAATCAGACCACCATAGAAAGAAATCAAACAGGAAAAAGAAGCCAAGCGGTCTTGCTAGTTATTTAACCTGGTATAGCAACCAGGGTCGAACAAAAGGAGCACGGAATGAAACCTACGATGTAGTCACGTAATCAAGAAGATAAAGAAATTTTTGGTGATTTTTAATTTTCAAAATTTTTTAATGATTTTCTATTAAGAAAAGAAATAAAGAAAATGGCCAAAAATTACATTCAAGTAATTATTTAAAGGCCCAAAATGACTCAAAAATTCAAAACAACAATATTTTTATATTTTAAAATATTATGGTGTTTTGGGGAATTTTATGGTGTTTTTTTATTTTTATTTAATTCTTTAAAAATAAAAGAAAGAAGAAAAATGAAAACAGTGTGCAGCCGAGATTAAAAGGCACTTTAAAAATAGCTAAAGTGCCTATAAAATCTTCGTAAAAATTTTATGTGAAACTGTAAATCAAAGTTACTTGCATAAACTGAAAACACTTTTTTTTTATTTTTTATTAAATTTTAATATTTTTTATAAGATTTTCAGTCTTTTTCAATTTTTAGGAGTTTTATAAAAGGGAATGAAACAAAAATCACAATGAAAATAAAGCAAGACAAAATAAGCAATCAGAATTTTTTGGAAAATTTTAAAGCTATTTTTATATTTTTAGTTGATTTTTCAAAACTGACAAAGACACTTTTTAGGGTTTTTGAATTTTATAAAATATCAAATAACACCAAAATACGTCACAAAAATTAACAAAAATCCTACAAAGTAGAAAGAGCAACGTGTAAAAATTTTGGAATTTTTGGAGTAATTTTGATATTTATTTGATTAAATACAAAACACACTGATAACAAGGACCTAAATGCAATTTATTTAAGTTTTAGGACTAAATAAAAACAATCCATAAAAGTCCAGGATAAAATCTGCAATTTGTTTGCTAAAATACGCACACGTTCCAAATTCACGTTCACAGGGGTATATATGCAAATTTGAAAAACATTTAAGTAAACATTAACATATGAAAAGCTCAGGACAAATGTTGCAAATAACCCACTACGCTCGTGCCAGGCACATGTATCCAAACAGGAAGGACTAACCTGTAAATATTATAAACTACAAGGACTAATATGCAAAAATGTCCAACTGTAACTTTTATTTTACAAACTAAAACATAAACCAAAAGAAATGTAGGGTAAAAGGCACAATATACCCTTGGCGGCACGTGATGAGCGCATGGGAGGACAGGTGTCAGCTGCTGGCAGGGACTCGATCGTACGGCTCTGCTTCTCTACAACGGCCGATCAGACGGTCAGGGAATGTAACCCATATGCGGCGCATATATGTTAGATGACGTCAGATCAACGGTCGAAAGGCTGGAACGACGGACAGCTCAGATGGAATCTCATGCTCTTTTCCTCATCCGATGGCAATTGAAGATGGTGGACGAACAGGGGGCTGGCGAACTTCGTATGGGGATCGGGGTGAATCCGCCCGGCACATCAGACCTCCAATAGGTCGAGCACCTCCCGGGAGGCACTCCACGTCGAGCTGTGGGCTATAATCATCCGGCGAACGGTCGGATGGACAGAATGATGGAGCGAGGTCTGGAGTAACTTCCACCGAGGAGTTGGGAAGCAAATGAGGCTCCTCACGGCTCCAGGGTACCTGCAATGCGAAGCTAAGACTCGGGGCTACGCTCTGGTCTTGTTTATTTGAGCTAAAGATGAAAGAAGCGAATGTGAATGGGGGGTGATCTCCGACGATCGCGATAGAAGGAGATCATGGACCTAATCCTGGTGATACGGGCTAAGATCAAGGTGATCAAGGTGCGTAGGAAGGTGGGGGTGAGCGTACAAAGATATCTGAACGGATGGATGCGGGTAACGGAGCTCCGACCGGTCGGTCGGAGCTGGAGGAGCACAAGCGGCGAAAAATGGAAGGATTGGATAAAAAACGGAGCTAGGAAAAACTAAGAGGTTACCTCAAGGTCCAAACACAATCCTCAGCTCCAGGAGAGATGATCGGCTGGGTTATTGCCTCGACCAAGCTGCGACAGGCGAAGGAGGCTTCTCGCGGCGGTTCTCCAGCCACGAAGTGGGAGCTTCGGCTACACAACACCAAATCGATCACTGAATGTCGCCTCAGATGGCTGTCACCACGCTGAAGGGTTCTAGGATATCGAGAAGGGGTGCAGCGCGAGCTGGTCGCCTAGGGAGGCAGATGAAGGCATTTATAGAGCTCCTAGATGGCTGGAGAAGTCGGGTCAGGGCACGCAATCCGAGAAGGATCCACACTTCCCTAGGGATCCGCGAGGATCTTGGATCCATGGAGAAGGAACAGGCAAAATTTTAGGGCAAACAGGCGCATGATCTGGCCTAGAGAAATGGGAGAAGGAGGTCCGGCGGAATTGTCGGGTCGGGTCAAGCTCTGGAAGAGGGGGTTGACCTGAGTCAACGATCCGTCATGGACCAATCAGAAAATTGGATTTACAAAAAAATTACAAATTCAATAAAAAATAATAAATGATTTTAAATTAAAATCTTTATAAAATGAAAAATGTTTGTTATTTTTAAAACTATTTTCTGTAATTTTTATTTATTTTTATGAAAAACAAATTATTGTATATATAATATAATGTATTATATACATGTATAGTATACCTATGTGTTTTGTACAATTATTTTTATTTTATTATTTTTACAAAATACCCCAATTTTATATTTTATTTATTTACAACATAATTTTGAAGTATAAAATAATTTTGGGATTTTTACCCGGCAGACCCTATAAACTTTGCCAATCTCCTCCATGACATTTGAAACAACCTAATTCCTCCCTCGACCCCGTAAACTTGCCAACTCTTACTCCATGAACCCTTGGGGTAATATGTTTTAAGCATGTGGGGGTTCTTGGGGGTAATTTACCAGGTCGATGGGGTAATTACATTGTGCAAAAGATCGTAGAGGCATTTTAAAACATTTATAGGGTCTGTTGGGTAAAAACTATTTAATTTTTATTTATTTCACAAGTATAAAATAAATAGGGAAGAAAATAAATATACAAGTATTATGTACAAGTGAGAGAGAGAATTCTATTTTTATTTTATTTTTAGAAATATATTCAAGGAAGTAAAAACACACTTTTATTTTAATTTGGCAAAAATAATTTATGTACACTAAAGAGATATAAATGCAAGCTATAGTGGCCCTATCTCTCTCTAAATATTTTGCTTGGTGATCGGGCCAATGCTTGGCCCTCTGTTGGGGTTCAAGACACTCAGTAGTTATTCTAAATACTTCCTTCTTTTTCTCTTTATTCTTTATTCTTTTATTTTTGCATAGATACATGCTAATTATGGGATATTAACACATGTATGCATAATGCTAAGTTATTGTGTTTACACCTATTTACATGATGCTTTGCCAAGATAATTAGCTAAAATAAAAGAATAAAGAGTGACGAATAGGGATTCATCATAGTGACCTCAATACCGCTCTCTCGCTCATCTGGCTTGCCTGAATCTACATGTGCATCCTCTCCTTGCCTAGATGAAGTGTCGCTTGCTGGAACTCTACCACTCCTAAGTGTCACAAAATCAACATCAAATAACAAAAGAATATAATCATGTATCTCACTCGGAATGGTAGACTCTATCGACTGTACCTGCTCGGACTTCCTCTTCAGGTTGATCGGATTTGGCTCGATCTGAGCAGGAATGGCAACCTTGCCCTTGACAATCTCTATCATCTCATGTTTAAACTCATCCATCTCGTTCCTAAAAGCTATTTGCTGCTCTAAAATCTTGCAGGAAAGATCCTCTAATGATGGGTTCTCATTAGAAGAAGAATGGGACCCGGATGAGTTGCCTCTCTGGAAATGAGATTGTTGGCAATACGAATGGGGTTGCTGCTATGTATACCAATGCTGGGTAGGATGTGCACTCTGTCTCCACTAAGAACTCTAGTAAGGTGGATGGGGACCAGGATGGGTATGCTTTCTACTTTGCCCTAAAGATGCCTAAGGCTACTGTTGGAAATTAGCACCTCATGTAGACCAACAGAAACTAGGGTGGTCACTACGGATCCCTGGCTGTCGTGGGTACTGGTTGTACAAAAACCCATTGACCTCAATCAATGGCTCAGGCTACTCTGGACTATATGATGACAAAATAGAAACATGCTGATCACTCTAGTAGACCGAGTATGAGAAGATGGCGGCTGCTGCGTATGGTACTAGGGAGAATGCTAGATCAGCTCGGAATTGATGTGGTGAACCTAGCAAGTCTGAGTCGATAAATGTGTTGTACTTATCTGATTAGCTTGTGTCCTAGACGTTGGAATATAAGATGTTTGTACCTCTTGTGGGTACATGATCTATGTCTTTAGGTCACTCAAGAATGGGGCCATCTCGCCAATCTTTCAGAGCTTGTCTAGGCTCTGCACTTCTTCTTAATGATCTACAAGCAATCTAGCTTATAAAAAAATGATCCCCATGTTAGCAGATGAGGACTCTGACTATGATGCTGCAATAGAAGAAGAGGATCCTGCCTCAATGTGTGCCACTCTATGATGTGATGCTAGATGTGGGCGCTTCCCATGTGTGTAGACACGAGTCTGGTTCATCACAGTACATTTCTCTGTCATCTCCACATAAATAGCCCAGACCCGATCCTCATGCTTGGAAAAATTGGATCCACCACAAGAGCATTCACTAGCCCCTGCAACTCAGGTGTCAGCTCACAAATGAAGCTCTGAACAAGATTGGGCTTGCTGATGTCATGGTGTGGACATCTATTGGAGAACTCTCTAAAATGATCCCAAGCCTCATGGAACTGCTTGTTTGGGATCATGGTGAAGTTGCTAATAATAGCTCTAGTTGCATTAGTCTAACCGAGTGGATAGTATTTGTTCAAGCACTCGGTCCTCAACTGCTCCCATGTAGTGACAACTCTCCTAAGATGTTTCAGCCCATTGGCTATTCTATCGACCAAGTAGAATGGGAGCACTGTCACCTTTCTGGTGTAATCTTCCACAAATCTATCATGTAAAATGCTGCAAATCTACGTAAAATTGTGGAGGTGTAAATGAGAATCCTCATTTGCATGCCCATGGAACTTGGGCAAGAGCTGAATGGTCTGGGGATGAGGATCAAAATATCCAAGAATAATAGGTAAACAGATCCACCGACGTGTAGTAATTGAACCAGGGTTCTACATCTCCTTCAGGGTATGTGCAGTTCCAGGTGGAATCCCAACTCCTCCATCCCATGGAATATCAGCTCCCTGGCCCTGAGGTCTCTCTCAATCATCTCTATTCTCATCAGGAATATCCTCAGCTCTCTCGTCATCTCATCTTTGCCTCAACTAAACAAGCTCAGATCTAACCTCTGTCATCACCCTCCCTTGCTCCCTAATATGGTTATGCATAGACTTGAGGGATGCAAGTAAACCGTTGTTGATTGCTGCCTGGTCGATCACTACAGAAGAGGTCTACGGCTGTTGGGGTGCTTTCCCAGACATAGTCTCTTCCTCTGGAAATGAGAAAGAATATATATCAGGATTTAACAGATCAACTGCTGAAAATGTTGTTGTGTAAAAGACCGTGATGTAGAAAGAATAGAAGAATGGAGGTCAAATAGACAAAAGAAGATGAATAATACTTGGGTTCTGAGAGAGGACTCACTTGAACCGACCTAGATAAATGGGGAGGATCGTAGAATAGCAGTGCCACATGAGCCAACCTAACTGAGGAAAAGAAGAGAAAATGAAAGAAGTAGATGAAAAATGAGATCAGATCCGGATGACACATAAATCAAACACAAACTAACCCCAAATTCACCAACTCAACACAATGATGATTGTGAAGGATCGCTCATTATCTATTCACTTTTAGAATTAAGTGATAATGTAGTTACTTAAATAGGCTCACGGGTGAAGTCACCTAGGATAGAACCTGACTAAGCTGGCGGAACACACCAAAATTAGACAAGACTACTTTTATTGAGGGTCGAAGTCAAGTTCTTGCATCTCAACCATACACCAATGAGTAAAGTATATAAGATAGGGCACAAATCCAGGAATTTTGGCTCTTGTCCTTTACGGTTACATCTCACCCACTCTGTTTGGAAAGTTCCTGCAAAAAATTAGGGGGTTACTTTCCCTAAAGTAATGATGTGTCAATTTTGTTTCTTTAAAGGTCAAGTTTTCTTTACTAGTCCCGATTTTATTTGGTTGTCACTTTTTTTAAATATTTTTCAAATAAAACAATCTAACGATTTTTCCAATTCCTTTATTTCCTAAGTGAGAGAAATCAAGGGAGGAAGTCAGAAAAGTCGATGCGACGAAAATCAATGATGCATGCACGAGTAAAGAGGTGCGTACCTTGCTTCTATAGTCTAAATGCAAAATGATCCTCACATAAAATAAATACAAAAAAAATTACCTAATTGATGCAAGAGAAACATCCTAAGCAGTAACTTCTATTAGCGGGCAAGAAAAAGTTTATTTGACTAGTCTAATCCTACGCTCTAATCTATAAGAAGATATACTCTTATTTGGGGTTGCGGACCTAATCAGTTACTGAGCTCAACCAAGATAATAAAACCTACTTCTAAGGGCTCAATCACAGAAATCTACGAGAAAATAAATAAAAATAAAGTGCGGAAAATATAATTCGGTGAGGTCCCCCAAGTACATCGATACTTGATGAAACAGACCCTGCAATCCAAAGGTATATAATGGTCTAGAAAAAAGAAAAAGAGCAAATTCCAAGAATTATTACAAATTAATTACAAAAATAAAATGGGAAATAAATTTCTAAAAATAAAAGCGCTCCGAGGATCCTCCAAGACTTCTGCTCCTCCTCTCCTATGCTCTATGGATGCTCGATAAAGAAACGAGCCGCCTCCGCTTCACTCTGGTGCACCGACGCTCATAAGAATGTCGTCCTCGCTCATTGGGCCCTTACAAGAAAGAGGAAACATAAAATATGTCAGATATCAGTTATGAAAAATAATCAGCAAAACAAAAATAAAGCAGATAAAAAAACAAACAAAGAAACAAACATGTGTACAAATGGCTAAATAAGAAGAGCAAGTAAAAGAGATCTCATCTAAACAACCAAAATCTGATCTTGGGGGGATTTTGGTATTCGACATGTCTTCCTCACAGCAGGCGGTTCTCAACCAAGTGCTACCTCCTCAAACAAGTAGCAAATCCACAATTATGGCTAACAGAAATAAATGATAGAAAATAAAAACAAATACCAAGAATAGCAAGCAAACAAGCAACCTAGCTACCCTCGCCATGCCCTCCCTGGCAACGATGCCATTTTGCTGATCAGGAATTTCACTTGGGTTAAGTTTTCATTTAATGAAAACGAGAGATAATGAAGTGAATATGTGGTGAATGTGTCATTGTGACTCAAAATGAAAACCGAATAAATCAAACAATTATTGAATCCAACTAAGAGAAATAAAAGACATGGATTTTGCTATTCTATTATTAATCTGGTATAACTCCCAGGATCTAATACAATGAGGCAACAATTATTAAGCAAGGGTTATTCAATTCAAAGAAAAATCAAAGAAAGGAAAAAAGAAACTCAAAGCAAACTACTCATGGATTTTTGTGGATTTTTATCTTTTTAACTTTTATTGAGTTTTTAATTTTTATATTTTTTTTGTATTTTCTGATTTTCAATTTTTTTATGATTTATAATTTTGCAACTTTTTATATTTTTATGTTTTCAAACAAAGCGAATAAAAGAAAAGGAAATAAAGACACTCAAACACTCTTTTTTATATTTCAAATATAGTAAAAATGACCAGAAAAATCAAATAAAAATATTTTCATATTTTTTTATTATTTTTGTAATTTTATAAAGATTTGATTTTTAGGATTTTCAAAACAAATAAAACAAAGAAAAAACAAACAGAAAATCAAGCAAATGATTTTGGGTTTTAAAATATAAAATAAAAACAAAAATACTAGAAGCTAATTTCACAAAAATGATTTTTATTAGGCTTTCAAATAATACCAAAATATATTTTTCTATTTTTTTCTGATTTTATATGAGTTTTTTAAGGTTTTCTATAATATGAATTTTTTAGTTTTTATAAAAGATTTTCAAACAAAATTTGCACAGTAATTGAAACAACTCAAAATACGTACATAGTAAATTTTTAGAAATTTTGGATAATTTTTTAAAATTTTATGAATTTTATAAAGAAATAGGTGAAATTTAAATGGTTTTTTAATTATTAAAGCTAACAAATCAAAGAAATTAATGCAAATAAAACTACTAAGCATCTGACTATCCTATTTTTTTATGAATTTTTAAGAACAATTATGACATTTATTTCAAGCAATATAAGCACAAATTTGAATATGGAAATAGAGAATCGATCTGCAATTATTTAAGGTTTGCGGATTAAAATATAATAGAAATATAAAATGTATGGCAGAGGATGCAAAAATTCCCAACAACTCACGTGAAGAAACACGTGGATAGAAGCGCATGGGTATAATTGCAAATACTTCAAAACATCTTCTGTTTTATTAACATTCAAAAGTTCAGGAAAAAAAATACAAAAACACCACGAAAACACATGGAAAAACATACGACTACAGAAAGGATGGATAAAAATGCAATTTAGTAAAACTACACATACTGAATAGTAATTGTTTTCAATTGTTATTTACAATATAAAAATTGAAATGAGATAAAAGAAATGGTATGGTGAGATTTGCAATGTACCCAAGGAACATGTGCAAAGCACATGCATATGCTCGAGTGACGTGGACAGCTCTGATTCACTCTCCCGAAATGGATCCTATGGTCTTAGTTTGGGTGTTAACTGATGAATCCCTAATTCTCACTCTTTATACTTTTATTTTAGCTATTTATCTTGAAAAATAATAATGTAAATAGGTGTAAATACAATAAGTTAGCATTCTGCATGCATGTGTTAACTTTGTGTAATTAGCATGTACTTATGCAAAAATAAAAAATAAAGGAGAAGAAAAAAGAAGGAGGTATTTAGAATAAATACAGAGCGACCCGAACCCCAAGAGAAGGTCAAGCCTTGACGTGATCTCCGAACAAAATATGCTGCGTTCGGCAAGGATGAATCGCTCCCGAAAAAGAATCTATTGATTCTCTCCCAATCCCAATTGGTTGGATCGTAGGTGCGATGATTTACTTTACGGGCGAGGTCTCTGGTTCAAGTCCAGGATGGCCCAGCTGTATCACATCGAGATGTCGATTCGTTTTCTGCCCCAAATGAGATGGTTCCTCTGTCCCTCCCTCTTTCTTCATCGAGGCCCCGGCTCGCGTCGTTCCAACAACCGGCGGGGAGCACCTCAGTATACGATCGCGTGCAGAAGAGTGATAGGGCCTACTCTATATTGTACATATTGCTTATGTCCGCAAATAATTATTTTTGACAAAATAAAAGTAAAATATTCTTTTTACCGCCTTGTATATATTCCTAAAAAGAAATAAAAATAAAACAAAAATTAGAAAATACAATAAAAATAAAAATAAAAATAAAATAATCTCTCATTAGTATAAGGCACATGTATATATGTCTCACTTCCTTTTTCTTATATACTTGTAAATAAATAATAAAAATAAAATAAAGATTACTTTATACTCCTAAAAATATGTTGTAAATAAGTGAAATACAAAATAAGTGTATTTATGTAAAAATAACAAAATAAAATTAATTGTACAAAATACATAGGTATATTATACATGTATATAATACATTATACTGTATGGAGATTAATTTATTTTTCATAAATATAATAAAAAATTACAGAAAAATAGTTTGGGAAATAATAAATATTTTTCATTTTATGCACTTTTTATTTTATATCCATTTACTATTTTTATCGAATTTGTAAATATTTTGTAAATTCGAAATTTCTGATTGGTCCTGAAGGGTTTGTTGACCCTGGTCAACGCCCCCTTCCCTCTCGGGTCAGGTCGAATTTGCGTCGTCAAAGCATCTTCTCCGATTTCTTCCACCTGATTCTAAACCCCTCTTGCCTCGAGATCCGAACCAAAGATTCCTTGTATATCCAACATTCTCGCGGGTCCTTCTATCGATATGAATTTCTCTAATGTTTCGCACACCACGCCGATTTTTCTGGACCCTTGAGTTGGCTATAGAAGCTTCGTTTCTGCCTCCTTGCGCGGCAGCTCATGCCTCGCCCCCTCTTCAAGCCCTAGCCACCTCAAGTTAAGTGACAGTTTCCAAAGGGACCCTTCGAATTGGAGTTTGGTGGTGTATTCACGTTACTTAGCTTCATAGCCGGTGAGCGCCGCCGCGATTAGCCTCCTGGCCTTCCATAGCATGGTCGAGGCCATAACCTCCCCTCTCACCTTCACCCGAAGCTCCAGGGTTCATCTAGAATCTCGTGTATTAACCATCTCACTTCATTTCGCTGTTTTGATTCATTCTTTCCATTTGGCTCTGCCGCCAGTTCATTTGCTCCGACCAGCCGTTCGGAGCCCTGATATCGCAACCCATCCGTTCAGATCGACGTGCCACATCACCCTTCACCTTCTCTCATAACTTGTTCATCCGTAGCCTCGACCTTCGGGTCGAGATTAGGGCAAGGATCTCCCTCTATCGCCTTCGTCGGAGATCGATTCTCACCCCCTCTGCTTCTTTCATTTCCAGCTCCAATAACTTGGACCGGAGCTTCGCCCCGAGTCCCTTTACTATTTGCAGGTCACCAAATATGAGAGGAGCATCACCTGGCCCTTGGATAGCTTAAGCGGAGCAACTCCAGGTGGCCTGACACCTCCATGATCATCTAGCCATCGCCACGGCCATCGGAGCACGCCATCAGATGCAGAGCCTCTCTACGACATTGCGGACTTCTTTGGGTGCTCATCGGATTGAAGCTCGCCTAGGAGCTATTCTTCCGGCATCCTCGTCCACCGTCGGATCGGCCTAGCAGCCAACCGGTACATCCCTTTCAACCATCATATCTGACGCATCCGACCGCACGTAGGGGGACATTCCCTGCACCGTCAGATCTGCTCCAGCAGCGATCAGAGCTGTACGCTCACGAAGCCTCCAGCGTGCTCCACGTGCCTTTGCGAAGGGTATATTGCACTACCTTCCCTACCTTTTTCATGCATTATTATCTAGTCCCGTAAATAAATTGTAGTTCAGATACTTTGTAGTTTGAACCTCCAATTTTTAATATTTTCATTTAAGTCCCTCTGAATCTGAGAGACGTGTATATACACGTGAGTTGTTGGGCTATTTGCATGTTATATCCCTAAGCTTTGTTAATGTTATGCTTTGAGTAAAAACTTTTTGAGAATTGTACTTATGTCACTCTAAGCCCGTGTCACATGTATTGCGCATGTTGATCTGGGATTTTTGCAATTTGAGCCCCTACACTTTTTATTGTGTTATTGATTGGCCTGTAACTTTGGGATAATTGCATCTAGGTCCCTTCCTACTGTGTGTTGTTTCTAATCAAATAATTATTAAATCAACTCCAAAAAAGCCACAAAATTATAGTTAGCCCCTGCTAACGTGTAATATTATGGTAATTTTGTGATGATTTAATTTTATTTGATATTTTCAAAAATAAAAAAAACCATTAAAAACTTGTCTGTCTATTTTCCAAAATACCAAAAAATAAGAAAATGGTCTTAAAAATTCTATAAAAATTTCTGTGTGTTTGTTTTTTTGTGCTTTCATTTGAGTACCATTTTTGTTGTAATATCCTTTATAAAAACCGTAAAAATTACAAAAGACTCAAAAACTTATAAAAATCATTAAAAATTCTAGAAAAATAAAAAAAATACAATTTCAATTTTTGTAGTTAGATAATTTTATTTACTTTATCATTAAAATTGCAACCAAGACATTTGGGCAATTTTAGTATTTTAAATTTTCCCTTTGGTCCATGCTATTCATTATTATTTTGTTTTAATTTTATTTTAATTTTATAAAATCATATAAAAATCAGAAATATACCACAAAATTACCAAAAACATCTGCATATTTGAAAAATATAAAAAACATTTTTTTCTTTTTTTGAGTATTTTTAGCTCTAATAAAAATTGTTAAAACTTGCTTTTGCCTTATTCTTCTTATTTGTTTTCTAACTAGAAAATATAAAAAATCTGCAAAATTAAAAACAACAAAAATATGCATTTTCTGATCTGAATGCCGACTACTTAGTAGGTTTTACTCGTGCTCCTTGTGTTCGACCCTGGTCTCTATAACATGTTAAATAAATAGCGGAGACCGCTAACATTTGAATGATTTTCTGCTTGCTTGTTTTATCTTGTGTGGTCTTGATTTTTCTTAATTGATCACGCCTCGTGATTCGGGTCGCAACGACCCGTAGATATTACTTAACCCAGGTTGCCTTGGTGGGTCAACAGAATGGCACCGTTGCCGGGGAGCGCGTCTTAGTAGTTGCTTTTCAACCTTCATCTTTTTATATTTATTTTAATTTGTTTTTAGCTCTATTTGTTACAACTGCTTTCTGACCCATTTTTGTTTTACTTTTTGTGTGAGGAACCGCCCGAGGACGCTTTGGAGGGTACCCGTACCCAAGGAGAAGCAGGAGCAGGTGCAGAATTAGTTGTAGCTTATAGAGTAGAAGTATATTAGTTTACATTTCAGCATTCATTTATTACTGTAAAAATACAGGTACACTCAGACTTTCTGGACTTGACTTATATCGGGGTCTGTTTCGCCGAGCACCGGTGTGCTCGGAGAACCTCACCGCGATTTTTTATCGGTTTTTCTTTTCTTCGACTTTTATTTTATTTGATTCTTAAAGAATTTAGCCCCTAGATTTAGGAATTTTTCTGATTGTGATGTAATTCATTAATACTCAATCCCTAATTATTTGCCTGCACCTATAGTTTGTAAATGGACCTTAATAAAAAAATTATTAATAAAAAGTTAACCTGATTGATTGAGAGGTCACATGTGCTAGAGGCCGTATACAGCACGTGCAGGATCCGTTGTGGTAGGGACACCGATTGGCATCAAAGACCAAACTCTGACCTCCCTCTCTATCCAGTTAACTATTGTTCGTCACGATGTAAGAAATTTCTCATCTAAGGTCGTTTTCTTCTTGCATCATTTATATTAATTTTAATTCTATCTTTAAATTTATGTGCGGATCACCCTGCATATAGAGTGCTGGCGACATGTACGCATCTCTTACTTAGCATGCATCATAGTGTTTGATTGTGCATCGGCTTTTTCGACTTGTCCCCCTTGTTTTTGGACTTTAAATATTTGGGAGATTGAAAAATTCGTTAAGCATTTTCTTGCTTGTTGAAAATTACCATAAAAAGTGATAACCATAAAATTGGGACTGCTAAACAAACTTGATCCTAAAAGACACCTCACCTGAAAATTTGTCTTGGGAGAGTCATCTCCTCATTGGTTGGTCTAGTTGCGCAAGAGAGTGACCCGCACACTAGCCTAGAGCCACACGTGAACTCTCGTTAGACTACTGGGCTTGGGGTTAGTCGTTCTCCAGTGATGATCGCTCCGGCCTCCGGTAAAGCGGCCCGCGATATCCTTAGCATGGCAAGTTTATCGGGTAGTAGGTGAACGGTCTGCAACTTGTACTGGCTGGGAAAGATCTAGCTTTGGGATTGGTCCAGTATCTTGGGAGCATCAGGTCCCTAATAGCTCGCTTAATCTCTCTGTAAGACTGAATTATCACCTAAATAAAATTGATAAGATAAAAGACCGAACCTTCACGGTCATCAGCTCTGCATTGTGTAGGTTTATTGGGGGTTTGACTACCAATCTTGCTTGTTTCCAAATCCCATCCGCCTTTCTTCCAGATCACGATGATGTGCCGGAGGTCCCTTAGTCATCCTTTGGCTGCACCACTTTTGAGCACTCCGCCCCACTCATCTAGTTAGGTTCGAGTGAGCCTAGCCCCGCACTTTGAACTCGAGTTCGATTCCACCATGCTCCCCTTGATCACCCTTCTTCCAGTCCTGAGTTGTCCGAGCAGAGACCAACACAGATATTTATTCATTTGACGACACCTTAGTTCGGGTCTTTTGCCTTTGAAGAGACCCAAGAAATGGCCAGCAACAAGGAACGCACCAATCAGCAGCCCCAGAGTACCACATATATTCTAGATCAGGGCACCATCAACAACACACTGTTAGCCTCCCTGGAGATGATGCAAAGACAGATTAGAGATCAGGGAGCCTTCATGGAAGAGGTGCGTAGAGAGATGGCACATATGCGAGCTGACCGAGGAGAGCCGAATCGAGCAGGCGGTAGAGAGATACCTGAGTTTGGAGGAGGAGATGGAGGACAACCAGAATAGCCACAGGAGCCCGTCCGACCAGCTAGATCGATGAGGGAGTTTCACAACCCTGGTGCAATTCCTATATACCGTTGGATTCAGATTCCGGCAATTCTGGGAGATTTCAAGCTCCCCCCTCAGATTATCCAGATGTTGTCCAAGTTCCATGGGCTTGCCACTGAGGAGCCGCATCTTCACTTATAGGAACTCGAGATGATCTACAACATTGTCCACGATAAATATGTGGACGAGGACACCATCAAAATGATGGCATTTCCATTATCCCTGGTCGATAGAACAGCCTACTGGCTGAAGTATTTGGTGAGATATGTCACTTCGTGGGAGTAGCTCCGGACCGAGTACATGAAAAAGTACTATCTACTCGTTCGGACGAACGCAGCACGAGCCCTGATCAACAACTTCTCCATGATCCCCAACGAGCAATTCCATGAGGTGTGGGATCGTTTCCGTGAGCTCATTGACAAGTTTCCATATCACGACATATCCAAGCCCAACTTAGTCCAGAGTTTCATTTGTGGGCTGACACCGAAGATGTAGGGGCTTGTGAATGATTCTTGTCAGGGATCCTATTTCACCAAGGACGAAGACCAGGTCTGGGCAATCTATGAGGAGATGGCTGAGAACTACACAGTGATGTCTGATGTGCGCAAAATGACCACTCGGGTAAAGGTGCTAATCGGTCGTGGCGACCTAATCAATCAAGTGCGAACAATCAAGAAAACAAGGATAGCGGTCTTGCTATTAGTTTAACCTGGTATAGCGACCAGGGTCGAACACAAGGAGCACGGGTTGGCCTTGCGGCCTACGAAGTAGTCAAAAAAGAAATAAAATAAAAGAAGAAAAATATTTTTGGTGGTTTTTAATTATTTTATATTTTTTTGGATTTTTAATGTATTAAGAAAATAAGAAAGGCAAATAAGCACACACTTCAACAATTTATTACAAGCACTAAAAATCAACTAAAAATTCTAACAAAAATGTTTTTATGTGTTTTATAGTTTTTAATGTTTTTGGTGAATTTTTGGGATTTTCCAATATTTATTTAATTTTCTAAAAATCAAAAAGTAACTAAAACAGTAGGTACTGTCCAGCCGAGATAAAAGGGTCTAGATAAAATATCTAAAGGCCCCAAATTAGTTGGGAAGTAATTTTCCTGTAAAGAGAATAAAACAAGGAAATTTTAGGCACCTAATTTATTATTTTTTTATTTTTAATTTATTTACTAGAATTTTTAAAAGTTTTTTAGTGTTTTTCAATTTTTAGTGGTTTTCAGTAATGAAAAATAACCAAAATTGGCTAGAAAATCAAACACAACAAAATAGATAGTAGACAATTTTTTTGTAATTTTTAGACACTATTTAATATTTTTTTGTGGTTTTAAAAGTTAGACAATAGCAAAAATGGAGGTTTTTTAATTTTTAAAAACATCAAATGAAAACAAAAATGTCCTCAAAAATCCTCGAAAATTTTACACTATAGAAGGAGCCATGTGTCCAATTTTCGTTGAATTTGGAGGAGATTTGCTATTTTATCCAAAAATAAAGAAGGGGCAAAGTGCACAGGGACCAAAGTGCAAATACCCGTAAGTCTGGGGGGTCTGGTGCAATTAACCCAGCGAAACACGTGCTACGCGCGTGCCTGTGGCACTTAGGGACCCAAATGTAAGAAAAATAAGTTCCAAGGGCTTTCTGGTAACAGGTACCAAAAGTCCAGGGACCTATTCGCAAAATACCCAAAAATATCCGCACATGCTCAAATGTATCACGCACAGGGGTATAAATGCAAATAATTAAAAACTTTCATTCAATTGATAACATCCAGAACTACAGGGTAGATAATGTAAAAAGCCCAGAAGATCACGTGTCGAAGCACGTGTCAGACCATACACAGGGGCATAACAACAATTAAAAACAAGCACGAGGTCCTCTATGCAAATATCCCAAAACTAAACAACTACGCTAGGTATTTACAAGACTAAAAGCGATATAAAATAACAAAGGAGGCCTAATGGTAAATTACCCTTTATTAACGCGGACCGCAGGATGGACGCCACATGTGTGATCGGACGGTGGTGGGCGACTGGGGGTCCAACACTGCGCTCCTGTGGGAAATCCAACGGCGGGGGCGTGGCCACGTGTCTGATCAAGCGGTCGAGGACGTCAGTGGCCAAACCCTTCACCGGACAAACGGCTGGGATCGCCTCTCCAAAGATCTAGCGGTGCAGGGGCCTCCTGAGGTCTAGATCAGAACTGGAGGGCTGAGGCGATCGGACGGCAACGGAGGATGCTGGATGAACTGTTCGCCGGCGAAGTTCGCCGACCTCGGGCGTGCGCTAGGATCCTCCTGGAAGCACGCTGAAGGTCGGAGAAGGAGTGTGGGGTGCTTCCGCGTCTGCCGGTGGGATCCGATGACCCAACCGGGCTCTGGAGAGCTCCGGCGAGGTCGGCGGAGGTACGCCTCCTGGCACGATGTCGAAGGACCTCAGATGGCCCTCACTGTACCTGCAAAACAGTCCAGAAGGCTCGCGGGTCGAGGGCAAACTTCCTCGACCCGGTTAGGTGGGGTGACGGTGAACGGAGGGTCGAAGCGGATGAGCTCCGGCGAAGGAGGGATGGTGGAGCTCGAATCCCAGCTCCTGTGCGAGATGGGTTGGATGGGTATGCGAAGAAGATGCGCAGGAGGATGGCGAAGGCTATGGCGAAGCCTGATGATCGAGTGGGGGTCGGACGTGGACGGAATCGACGATGGACGACGGAGTGGCGATTTGGGAAATGGGAAATCAACGAAAAGGAAAGGCCTAAGAGGTTACCTGGGTGGACGGTGAGACTGGGGACGAGCTTGCGCAGCTCTGGGTCGTCTCCTCGAGGAGCATCTCCCTCCGAGGCTCGATGCTCCTGCTGGTAGCGGAGCAAGGCGGCGATGCTCGCCGGATCAGTGGTCTCGCTCCCTCTCCTCGCTTCGACACCACGGGGGACAAACTGTCACTCTCGCCTACGCAATGGAGCTCACGGGAGGTGGAATCGAGTGGCCAAAGATGAGAAATGAGGAGGCGGAGCTGGCGTTATATACGCTGGAGGGTCCGGAAAGGAGCGCGCGGGTAGGGCAATCAGGAGCGCGGATCCCAAGGCAAATACTCCGGCGAGGGTGATGGATATCTCAAGATTAATTCGGACCCGTGGTTTGAGCAAGGCATGATCGGGTTTAGCAGGGGAAAATCCGAGAAGATGGGACCCGCTAAAGAGCCGTGCGAAGTGGTCCTGGGGGGGGTAGTTGACCGGGCGGTCAACAATCCCCATGACCAATGAGAGAAGGCCACGTGGCTGGATTTTGCAAATGAATTTAAAGGTAGCAAATGGCCGAATTAGTGAAAACTTAAAACATGAAATATTTTTATTTTATTTTTCCTATTTTTTAGTGATTTTTAATTAATTTTTCAAAGTAAAAATAGTGTATTTACATAGTAGGTTCATATATAGGTATATATACAATATATAGGTTTTTAGCTTTGATTTTTTAATTGTTATTTTTATACAATTTTATTCCCATTTTATATTTTATTTATTTATATTATAAAATAAGGAATATAAAGATATTTTTATTTAATTTTTATTACTTATTTACATAGGTGAAATAAATACATATATACATTTATATACATGGTATATTTACAATATATTTTTGTATTTTTAATTTTGTTATTTTTATTTTGTTTTTGTTTTAATTGTTTTTATTTTATTTATTTACACTATATAATATAGGATATTTACAAAAATTTTGGAAAATAATTTTATTTAATTATAAGGCTGAATAAATAGGAATGATGGAACTATATACAAGGTGATAGTGATGTTTTTGGTCTTTTTGATTTTTCTATTTTTATCTTGTTTTTATACTTCTAAATATATACAAATATTTACAAGCATATCTTAAGCTATTTTTGTGAGGAAAATACTTTTTATTTATTTACAGAAATATTTACACACATGAGCCCCTATCTCCCTCTACTTTGGCTTTTATGCGGTCAGGCCCATGCTGAGCCCTCCCTTGGGTTAGGTTGCTCAATATTTATTCTAAATATTTCCCTGTTTTTCTTTTTAATCTTTATTCTTTTATTTTTGCACAAAAACATGCTAATTATAGGTTTTTACACAATGCATGCTTTTGGTAATTATTTGTATTTACACATATCTACATGCATTTGCAAAGGTTTTTGTAGCTAAAATATAAGAATAAAGAGTGATGAATGAGTATTCATCACCCCCCTATACTTAACTTTGCTAGTCCCTTAGCAAACACTTATTTGAAAAAGAAGTGAAAATGAAATAAAGAAAAAGAAAAAGAGAATGTACATGGATCAAGGCTGATTATTAAACTTGCCTTCATTAAATTAAGGTATGGAGCTCGATCAGATTTTTGGATTATTAATTTGTCGGAACCTTATTTGGACTTAAGTCTAAAACTCAACAGCCTCTAAGTTCCACTATTCTATAACCAAGACTCCTCAATGCTCCAGATCAGAGCAAGTCATCAATCACAAACCCTGAAGACCATGAATCTTTTCTTGTCCTGTGAATGTGAGGTCTAAGCTCTCCACCTCAGAAATGGCAACTTGACAACCCTCCCCAATAAGGTAAGTCTATGACCTCAATCTGGCCACTCTTTCCTCGAGGAGCGGGGTATTCCCTTCTAAGTTCAAGTTCAACCGGCTCAAGAAGAGGAGGAAGAAGAGAATGGGTCCATGCCAGTGTAGCCAAGTACCCTTGGGAGCTTGACCAGTGTAGCCAAGTCTCCCTGCTGCAAGCTACATCAGGTGGATCATGAAACCAAGCTTTACTTATTGCACTCTATATACATACTCCGATGGGATTATCATTTTCTCTCAGACCCACCACTTTTTTGGAGTTATTTTCTTTTTGCACATTTTTTTTCAAGTGCATCTATACAACATATACATGTGCAACATACATACAAGGAGTTTTTCCTCTTGAGCCAGTAGACTATCCCTCTTTTGAAGCTTTATTGCAACCCACAACTCCCGTCGTTAGACCTCATGGCAACCAGACCAAGTTGAGACGCACTTCCTTCACTAAAAGAAGAAGAGAGGTTCCGCCTAGAAGTACTACCCTCATATGCTACCCCAAGTCAAGGAAGACTGCCTCCTCACCACCTCGTCCGTAGAGAGCTCGGTGCATAGTGCTGGTGTCCAAGTAAAGCCATTGTCTATATGAGTCATGTGTTGTTGTTAAGTGCTCTACTTAGGCTCATTGAGATGACATGTGATCATAGCCTAGTGGACTCCAAGAATTAAGTCACCATAGACCTGAAAAGCCTTAACCCTAAGCCCTATAAGGTTCCTCTTAGAAATTAGGTGTATTAAGATCTTAATCAAGCTCCATTCCTCAATTTGATTCCAGGCTAGTTTAAGTGTCAACTATAATCCAGAAAAACTATATACATATGTACAAAAAGATGCTATTTACACAAATTTTACAAACATGCAAAATTTTTGAAAAATGTTTTGAAATCATGAATGAATGATGCATGAAGTGCAAGTTTTGCAAAAAGATATTTACACAAGATTTTTGCAAACTTTTGATTTTCAAAACATTTTGGAAAAATTTTGTACTATATACATAATTTTGATAAGAAAATATTTATACAAGCTTTACATAAAAGATTTTTGAAATCATTTTTACAAAAATAATTTGTACACTAGCTATTTATGTGCAAATAAAAGAAGTTTATGTACATGAAAATTTTTAAATTTTTGTGGTTTTTAGCCATTTTATTTATTAATACACTCACACAAAGTACGAGTTATGGCTAAAGTATATATGAAATATATACACACCCCCCTATATTTAGCTCGAACGATGTCCTCAGAGTCAAGAGCGATGAAGAAGACATAACTCGTGCTAGGTATAGGGAAGTGAAAAGAAAGGCTATATACAAAGGCGAATAAATGAAATGGAAAATCAAGAAGGTCTCGGGTCTTCCCCCTATACTTAGGATCAAGTGATCCTAAGTATAGCAGGCTGTATACTAAGGGAAAACCGAGTGGAGAATGTACAGGGTCTACCCCCCCTATACTTAGGGTGAAATATCCCTAAGTATAGGCAGCAAAACAGGGGTAGAAAGAAGCAAAAGAAATACCCGAAGGTCTCACATCCCCCCTATACTTAGGGTAAAGTACACCCTAAGTATAGCATAATCACAAGATGATGAAAGGGATGTGGGACTAAAGAATGTAATGATATGGACATCTGGATCTATACAAGGCGGAAGATCAGTGAAACTCAGGCGTGAGATGCATTAGATGTGAGTCAAAGACCACATCTCACGCAAAATGAATAGGGGCAAGATCAGCGACCCGCGGCTCATGATCTAGAAATGGCTTGAGCCGCTGGCCGTTCACTCGAAAGGTACTCTCAGAAGACAACTCAGATATGTCAATGCTACCGTTGTCATGTACCTTTCTGACCAAGTAGGGTCCCTTCCATTTGCTCTGTAGCTTCCCTGGAAATAAACGAAGCCTCACATCAAACAGCCATACTCTCTGTCCAATCTCAAAATGCTTGTGGCTGATATGAGAATCATGCCACTCCTTCACTCTCTCCTTATACTGTAGGCTGTTTGAGAAAGCTGTATCTCTAAGCTCCTCCAGGGCTGCTAACTCTGCCCTCCTCTGGTCTCCTACACCATCTGGATCCATAAGAATATCAGTAACTGCCCATAGTGACCTGTGCCTCAGCTCAACAGGTAAATGGCACGGTTTGCCATATACGAGGCGAAAGGGAGATGTACCCAATGGTGTCTTGAAAGACGTCCTATATGCCCACAAGACCGAGTACAAAAGCTGTGACCAATCCTTTCGGTCAGGTCGGACGACTTTCTGCAATATAGTCTTGATCTCCCTATTCGACACCTCGGCTAGACCATTCGTCTGTGGATGGTAAGGTGTAGCAACACGATGGTCTATACCGAACTCGCTAGCAAGGGCCTTCACCTGGTCGTTGATGAAATGAGACCCCCCATCAGAAATCAGAACTCGTGGAACCCCAAACCGCGTGATGATGTGTTTCCTCAAAAATCTGCAAATTGTCCTCGCATCAGCGGCTCGGGCGGGGATAGCCTCAACCCAACGATTAACATAATCTACGGCCAACAGAATGTATTCAAATCCCTGACTCTTAGGGAATGGACCCATGAAATCGATGCCCCATGCGTCAAAAACCTCACAGAAGTGAATGGGCTGCATCGGCATCATATCACGCTGTCCACAAGTGCCCATCCTCTGACAGTCAGTACACCTCTTCACGTACTCATCAGAGTCCTTGAAGAGGGTAGGACACCACAAGCCTGATTGGAGCACTTTATGTGCCGTTCTCCTCCCAGAATGATGTCCTCCTGCCTCAAGCTTGTGGCAGTATGTGAGGACGCTATGGTGTTCCTCCTGAGGAATACACCGATGCCAGACGCTATCCCCTCCTTCGTGGTAAAGGATGGGATCCTCCCAGTGGTAGGACTTGGCCTTCGCAAGAAAGGTCTCAAGCCTCTGCATGGGCCAATCTTGTCAGACTTTTCCAACAACGAGAAAGTTCACAATATTGGCATACCATGGGAGTGAGGCGATAGCAAGGATCACCTCATCTGGGAAGGTCTCACGAATGGGATCAATCTGCTCAGACTCCTCAGGCTGCTCTAAACGGGAGAGGTGATCGGCCACCACATTCTTGACTCCAGGCTTATCCTTGATCTCAATGTCGAACTCCTAGAGTAGAAGGATCCATCTAGTAAGTATGGCCTTGGCATCCTTCTTTGCTATGAGGTACCTGATGGCGGTGTGATCTGTGTACAGGGTCACTCTAGATCCAATGATATAAGATCGAAACTTATCTAGGGCGAACACTATGGCTAGCATCTCCTTCTCTGTGATCGTGTAATTCCGCTGAGCAGAATCCAATGTGCGGCTAGCGTAGTGGATAGCAAATGGAACTCCATCCCTCCTCTATCCCAGCACTGCCCCTACGGCAAAATCGGAGGCATCCGTCATGATCTCGAATGGGAGAGACCAATCAGGCGGCTGGAGGACAGGAGCCTCAATAACACACTGCTGGAGAGTCGCAAAGGACGAAAGACACTTGTCATCGACAAGGAACTCGGTGTCTTTCGTCAAGAGGTCAGTCAACGGCCGGGCAATCCTGCTGAAATCCTGAATAAATCTCCGATAAAAACCTCCATGCCCCAGGAATGACCGTAGCTGCCTCAAATTGGACGGCGATGCGAGTTTTCTAATGACATCCACCTTGGCCGGATCAACCTCCATGCCCCTGTTGGAGATGATATGGCCAAGCACCATCCCTGAGTCACCATGAAGTGACTCTTCTCCCAAGATAGAACCAAATGGTACTCAATACATCGCTGGAGTACTCGGTCTAGGCAGTCAAGACAGGAGTCGAATCCGTCGCCGTAGACCGAGAAATCATCCATGAAGACCTCCAAACACTCCCCTACCATGTCCGAGAATATCGACAACATGCACCTCTGAAAAGTCGCAGGGGCATTGCATAGCCCAAATGGCATGCGTCGAAAGGCATATGTACCGAACGGACAGGTAAAGGTGGTCTTCTCTTGATCCTCAGGAGCGATGGCCACCTGGTTGTAGCCAGAGTACCCATCCAGGAAGCAATAATGGCTCTTCCCTGCCAGTCTCTCAATGATATGGTCAATAAAAGGCAGGGGGAAATGGTCCTTCTTGGTGGCCTGGTTGAGTCTCCTGTAGTCAACACAGACCCTCCAAGAGGTGGGTACTCGTGTAGCAATCTCCTCTCCCGACTCACTGATCACAGTCGTGATGCCCGTCTTCTTGGGCACCACATGCAAGGGGCTGACCCACTTGGAGTCGGAAATGGGATAAATGAAATCTGCATTCCACCATTTTGATATTTCCTTCATCACAACCTCTCTCAGGTTGGGGTTCAGTCGCCGCTGGAACTCACGCGACGGCTTCGCCCCCTCCTCGAGATAAATATGGTGGGAGCACACTGCTAGACTAATCCCATGGAGATCTGCTACGCTCCATCCGATTGCCTTGCGGTTCTTTTCAAGAACCCCCATCAAACGGGATTCTTGCTCTCCAGTCAGATCGGCGGAGATGATGACTGGGTACATCTCAGGTTCGCCCGCAAGGAACCTATACTTCAGCGAAGTAGGGAGCGGCTTCAGCTCTGGACAACTGGGTGCTGGCAAATCTGGCTTCGGAAGAAGATGTGTGAATGCTGCTAAATCTGCCAAATCTGCCTGGGAGAAAGAATACGAACTCTCGCAAACTGGATCTGGAGGAGGCTGCTCAACTGTGCTGTTTCTGATCTGCTCTGCCTCTACCTCCTCCTCATTTGTAGGCTCAGGTGGACTCAAGTCTGTCATCTGGTCATCGCAATCTGCCCAATCAGACTCTGAATCCGAGGGATCTGCATCAACTAAGGTGGCCTCAGCACCACCATCACTAGAAATCGTGTCGCGGTCAAGAACCGGCTCTGCTGCCTCTGTAGTATCCTGGACAAGGGCTGTGCTCTCCAAGCTCTCCTCTGATGTCATCTCTGCATCAGTGGTGTCTGGAAATGAGAGGATGGCCTGTGCTGAAGGGTCTGTCCATGCTGCCTCATCATCTGTGATCACAAAATCACAGTCCTGGTGGATGTCTAACCCGGCATCTGTCAGCTGCTCTGTGTCTGTGCTGGCCTCTGAGCATGCTCTCTCTCTGGCTCTGTAGTCCTCGACCGTCTCTATTTGTACACTCTCGCCCTCGACGCGAAAGTATACCTTCCCGTTATCATGATCAGTCACCGCCTTGGCTGTGGCCAAGAACGGACGACCAAGGATGATGGGGGTATCTGCCACTGAATCAGGGATCTCCATGTCCAACACTACAAAGTCCACGGGGAATTTCAGGCCCTGAATAGTGATGATAACATCTCGCAACAACCCCTTCGGCCTCTTGACAGATCGATCAGCAAACTGAAGGACTGTCCTGCTCTGTCGAAGAGTGCCCAACTCGAAGCGGTCGAGAAGGGCTGCCGGAAGGAGGTTGATAGACGATCCGCTATCCAATAGAGTCCGGTCGAACATCTGCTCACTAATCTGACATCTGACATACGAGGCTCCTGAATCTGGCCTCTTGGCCGGCAGACGGTTCTGGATCGCGAAGCACGTGGCTTTCGTCAGCACATGTATCTCTGAATGATGGTTCCTCCTCCTCCTTCTGACCGTGGTCCTATCTCTCAAAGATCGCTGAAGAAGGGGGATGTGCTGCAAAGCCTCCTAAAGGGTCAGCTGTATGTGAAATCTGTCGATCATGCTCTGGCTGAACTCCTCCTGCTCTCTCTTTTTTGGGTCTTTTTCTCTTTTCTTCCCCTTCCCCATCTGAAGGGCTCTAGGGAAGGGGATCACATGGTCCTTCTCAGATGAAGGACTAGGAAAAGGCCTAGACAGCTCGACGGCCGGATCCGCACATACATCAATCACCACAGTGGGACCAGAAAAAACTAAACCTTTTCCTTTATTCACAACAATGTTCTGAGGTACATCAACAGAAAGAAAAACAACATCTCTATCAAAACGAACACCGGTGGCCTCAGTACCACCTCGGGCTGGCTCTGCTAGGCGTCTCGTGGCCTCAGTACCGCGTGCTGGCTCGGCTACTCTGGTGGCGTGACGGATCCGGGAACGCAGCTTTTAAGAAGTTGTTTTTATCGTGCGTTGTAGGCGGCAATCGGAACGATCAAGAAAATACCACAAATGATTTATTCAATTTTTAATTTCGTGGTTTTATGTTTATTTTACTTGGGCAAGTCCCAAGGTCGATCACAAGGAGGCAAAGGAACAACCTAGAATTAAGTCTATCAAAGTTCGAGTTCGGTTTTCGAGGCGGTCTTATTTTTGGAATTTTCAATGCAATAAAGTATGCAAAATGCAAATTTGGCCTTATTTTAGGGACTAAAATGTAAATTACGTTCAAATAATGTCCGAAAAATACGAAACTTGGCCGCAATGTAAACTATAATGAAATGGATGTACTGTAATTTTTTTGGAATTTTTGGATGAATTTTTTATGGATTTTTAAATGCAAACAAAATGATTTTTAATATTTAATTTTAATAAATATCAAACCTACTTATTTTCGAGAATCAAAATTATCTGAGATCTATCACTAGGTGATGAATCTCAGAAAAATCCTAAACCTCGAAAATGTGGGGCTTAATACCTACTAAAAATTAAATACTAAAATGTGCAAAATGATTTTTACAGGACAAAATATGCATGCAAATGCAAATCTTTTTGTGCACAATTTTAAAAATAATTAACTCTACAATTTGTGATTTTTCGGGAATTTTTAGAGCAATGGTTAATCAACTATCAATTTCAGAGCAGAAAATGGGTAAAATACGCCAATTTTCACAAAATAATTATTTATTAATAAACCATTAATCATAAAATTTCCCACAATATGTCAGAGTGCAGAGAATCAATTAACAAACATCATGCAATTTTTAGATTAATAAAATAATGTGGAGAAAAGGTCCAAAATAACAGGGAAACACAGGGGTACATATGCAAATATAAATAAATAAATAAAACTGCAGTTGGGGGGTGTCTATGTAATTACCGATAGTCTGGAGGGCTCTTCTGCAAATTTCCCAAGGGAGCACGTGCCTTGCGCGTGCTCCTTGGGCGGCTAGACTGAGGCGTGAATAAGGAGGAACCCGGGGGCGTCACTGTAATTAACCCACAGGGTCACGTGCCGAGCACGTGATCCGTGGGATTGCTGACGTAATGCCGATGTCGTCCCCCCGCGCACGTGCGGCTCACGTGCGGGGGGTCTCGGGCCTGGCGCCCGGCCTGGCGAGGCGGTAGTGGCGGAGGGCCGGTGGTCAACGGCTGACGGAGGGGCGGAGGGGGGCTTCGGTGGCGTGGGGCGGCGTGGAGCCGAAGCTGGCGATGAAGACGGTGTCGTCGCGAAGTCGTGGATGTCGTTGACGAACGGTGGAGAAGCAGAGGCCTCCCTCTGGCCGACACACGGCCCAGAGAGCGACGCGGTGGAGTTGTCGAGGGTGGTTGGCGGTGCAGCGATGTCGAAGGCGGTGGCGTGGAGGCGCTGGAGAAGATAACTGGGGACGCACTTGGGCGGAGTCGGAGAAGATGGCGGAGGTGGCAATGCTTGATGGCGCAAGGCGGAGGTGGCGAGGCGTGTCCGGTGAAGAGAGGTGGACTCGGTGGTGAAGCCGGCGAGATGGAGAGAGAGAGAGGGAGAGAGAGAGGGAGAGAGAGAGAGAGAAAGAGGGTATACCTGCAGGAGGTTGGCTCGACGGCGTTGGCGAGGCCGGAGCGAGCAGCGGCGCTCGGGGCGGAGCTGCAACGAGGCGGAGAGAGCCTCGGATCACGCCGGCGACGAGGGAGCCTCGCGGGTGTCACGACCGGAGGTGGGGCTTTGCGATGAACGGCGGATGAAGTTCACGATGGGTCGGTCGTGGCGTTTTTATAAGGGCGGTGTCTTGGCCGGAGATGGAAGAAGATCGGGAGGGGATCCGACGGGGATTTGATTGGATGGAGATCTGAAGGGGATACGCGGGGGATGGCGATCGGAGATGGGCGGAGCTCGCGAGATCCGCGGCGGAGATCTCGGAGGAGATCGACGGAGGTGGGTCAAAAGGGGAAAGGGGGCTCGGAGGAGGAAGACGAGCAGGAGCCGTCCGATCGGCCGAGATCGGGTGGCCCTGCGTTGGACACGTGGCGGCACCAAAGGAAGAGAGGCGGAGGCACGTGCGGCGCACGTACGTGGTTTTTTTAATTTTTTTTAATTTAATTTAATTTTTTTTTATAAAACGAATATAAATAAAGTCCAAAAACGGCTGACACGTGGCGGCACCAGGTGCTGCCACGTGTCAGCACCACAAAATTCGAGAATAAATCCTTTTGTAAAATCGATAAAAAATAGTAAACGACCTCGGATCGAAAAAGTTTCTTCACGAGAGTTGCTCGTCTCGATGAGATCTACAACTTTCATGAAGACATCAAAGCCAACATTTGCACAAAGTGAATTTTTGGGGTATCCCATGTACATAGAATACCTTGATTTTTGGGTTTTATAATTTTTATGTTACGATAAAAATCTGAAAAAAAATGGAAAAATCAAAGATAAATAAAAGACACTTAATTCTAATTTTTTTGGATTTTTATTGATTAAGAAAATATATACATAAAATACAAGGTCAAAACCGCGAAAATGTACAATGTACAAAAGAGGCCCAAAACCCAACTTTCACATATGAGCTCCGATTCACTTGAACTTGGTCTTGTTTTGAAGGTAATTAAATGCACATTAGTTCAAAAGTGAGTAGGATTAAATCGGACACTGGATGGAGAAGATATGTGGCTTTTAGTCCGAAAATCCTGAAATTAGGGTTTGAGTTTTTGGTCCATTTATTTGGGTTAGTTATTTTTTTGTATTTTTCTTTTATTCTTGTTAGTGATATGTACACAGTGGAAGTGGTTTTGAGTCATTCGGAGTTAGCATGAATGTGTTAAAAATCCGGGAAGTTAGGCTTATTTACAGGTCATTTTGGCTTGGGTTTTTGGCTTCTTATTTTTTTGCAGATTTTTGTGCTAAAATGCAATTCTTATGAAAACATGCATGAATGCTAATTATGCAAAATAGATGCCAGAATGCTGTTGATTTTAAGGGTTTTGAGCTTAATAAATGAGATTTAGAGTGATGAATACGAGATTCATCATCCCCCTATACTTAAACCATGCTCGTCCCTGAGCATCAAAAAGAAATGCCATGAGGTGAAATGAGATTGGGTTCCATACCAAGACCATGAGCTGAAGGTGAAAGTGAACCTAAACTCAACCTTTGGATTATTTGTGTGTCGGAACTTCTGTGAGACTTAGAATTTTAAAATCAACAGCCCTCAAGTTCTACACATCATTGCTACAGTTTCGGCTCAGAAGTCATCTTAGATCAATCATCTTCCCAAAGTATACTCTTTGAACATTGAATATCCGACTCTTGTGTGTGAAATATTTTAGCTCTTCCCACCCAGAATGCCGGACTACTGCACAAGCCTCCTTTCCAATAACTCGTCCTCGGGGAGTCAGGTATTTCCTTCTAAGGTCTATCGCGCTGTGTTCACAATCGAATTGGGGGGAGAAGATAGAAGAATGAGAAAAGAACTGGAGGGTGGCCAGTGTAGTCACCTCTCCTTGTGAAGATGGCCAGTGTAGCCGAGTCTCCACCAAGATCTACAGGTTTCTGGAAGCTTGGACCTTTTTGGTCAGATTCTATTTGGTTGTTGCTTCTTTGTATTTGGAATTTTTGGTGGTTCTGCTTGGATCTTGTTGTGCCCCTACGGATATAGCATCTTTTGTTTCCGTACATTTTTTGGGGTCTTAGAAAGAATTGTGCCCAGCCGTCCATCCCTTTTCCGAAGCTTTATTTCAACCCGTACTCCGGTCTTTAGATTTCCACGCTACCAGAAAAGAAACTCACACAGTCTTCCAACATATGTTTGAGTTGAGCTAAGTGCATAGTGCGAGAGTATAAATTAATTCCTTATTCCAGAGTTGTACCCAGAATGAAGAGACCAGGTTAGACACTGAGAGTCAAACGCTGTACATTGTCATGTAGAACTCAAAGAATTAAGTCAACGACCTGAAGACTCTAAAATTCCATTTCTCGGTGAAGTTCCTCTGAAAATTAGGTGGATTAAGGTTAAGTCCAGACCACTCTTGGTTTCGGCTCATAACTCGGTTCAGAACCCAAAGACTTTTCACATATGCAAATGCGATGCTTGATGAAATGCGAGTGTGTGAAATGCAGACACATTTTTTTTTGATTTTTTTTTGTTTTGCAAAAAAATGAATAAGAAGCCATTTTTCAATAATTTTGGGCAAGGTCAGTGTTAGTGAAAAACATTTTTTTTTTGTGTTTGTTTTTTTTTCTTTTTAATTTTTTAAGAAAAACCCACCCCGTAAATACATATAGACTTACGTGAAAGTACGAGGTATGGCTAAAATATATACAAAGTATATATACAGACCCCCCTATACTTAGCGAGTGCTGTGTCCTCAGAGCACAAGAAGCGTAAAGAAGACATAGCTCGGGCTAAGTGTAAGAGAGTGAAAAAGAACAAGATTTACAAAATCGCCCCCCTATACTTAGACTGTGAATAGTCTAAGTATAGAAGAAGAGCGGAAAAGAAAAGAGAAAGAAATGAAGCAATCGGCGTATGTGAATGAGGAGAGTATATACAGGTGGGTGTCGGTTCCCCCTATACTTAGGCTTTGGTCAGCCTAAGTATAAAAGAAGGGAGGAGGCGAGTCGATCTGGAGGTGGAGTGTGATGGTATATATAGATGGCATCGGTCCCCCCTATACTTAGGCCTTGGCCTAAGTAGAGGAAGAAGCTGTACAAAGAGACCGATGTGGTCGGGAGGGAGGGTGGGTAGCCGATGATTAAGGCGGTTTACGGCTGATCTTCTTGTGAGCCTGCGGTGGGAGATCGTAATGATGAATCGGAGATGAGGCATATGATTCCCAACTATTATCAGTGTCATCCTCAGAAATATCATGATGGATAGTAGATGAAGTGTTTGAGTCGGATGAAAGATATCCATCATCAGAGTTATCCTCAGAGGAATAGTATTTGAAAGTGGACATACTCCAGATGTTCATGTCTTTTTGTTTCTTCAATTGTTTCCTCAAGCTTTGTTCCTTTTTAAGATCAGTCGATTTGTCCTCAGATGAATATTCAGATGCTCCGGTGTCAGTCAGCTCATAAGAAATAATTCCAGTGTACTTGTGAAAGGTAGGAGCATCAGCTTTGGATGAGTAATAATTAGGAACGGGAGTTGTCCAACGAGAATCAAATTTTGGATCCTTGCGAAGATATGGCTTTAGAGATGCCGAACAGACTTCACTCATGTAGACTACCTTTTCCGGACCTGATGAGGGATCATCAACCGATTCCTCTTCCGAAAGATCAAAGGTGACTTTCTTTTTCTTGTTTCGTGAAGATGTAGGTTCACTTGAGTACCCAGATGAATAGCCATTAAAATTCTTCTCCTTGGTCGGTGTTCGGGCTACGTGTTCGTTCTTTGTTTCCTGAATGTTGGTGCACTCTTGATTTGGGAGGATTTGGTCAAGATAATCAGAGTATGTTGTTTCAGGGTGCGACCATGCAAATGTCTCAGGATCGTAGTAGAAGGATTTGTCTACTTTGAAATCTGCGGGAATTGAGATATCGGGGAGAGTCTCTAAACCAATAGTCTCATTAACAAACGCAATTTGAGGTGTAGCAGCGGGGGTAGGGCTCTTCTACCGTTTTATGGTTGCGGTTGTTGGGGACTTTATGGGTTACCTCAGAAAATCGTGCTTCCTCAAAGACTGTATCAGATCGTAGTGATTCCAATGCCGTAAAATTTATTTCCCGAGTCTCACAATCGATACTCGCCTTGGCCAATGCCAAGAATGGTTTTCCGAGAATGATTGGAGACTGGGTGAATTCTCCTTGATGCTCAATATCAATGATCATGAATTCTACCTTGAGCGGAGCACCTTCGAATTTCATGATGACAGAAATGGTTCCTCTCGGCCTTTTTATCGATCGGTCCGCTAATTGTACAATCTCTCGTATCTTCCGAATCGGTCCGAGTTTGAGTTCGTGAATACAGAGGTCGGGAGGATATTGATTGGTGAATCGTCATCAATACGAGCATGTGTGAAGATTGTGTCTTTAATTTTGCAGTCAAATCTGGGCAACCGCTTCACTATGCGGCTCTTGGTTTTTCTCCTCAACACCAAGGAGGAGGCCATTGACAAGATATGTCTTTCAGTTTTTGTTCTAATCCTTCCTGATTTTTTGATGATTAATCTGTCCATTAGAAATTTCTCAAGGTCAGGGAAGTGTTCAATGGCCTTTATAATGGGAAGTTCAAAAATCAAGTATTTTTCCAGTGCTTCCCGTAAAGCAGGATCCAAATTCCTCAGATCTTCTTCAGATTCAATTTTTATGAGATTTTCTGGATTTTCCAATTTTTTTGTATTTTCTGTGTGGTGTGGCGATGTGGTGTCTTCCTTAAATGAGAAGGGGCCTTGATGTTCAGAGTATGGATCAGAGGCATAGTCATTCCTAGGGGAATAATGAGCAGAAGTTTTGATATTAGAGTCATCCCTAGGTTTTTGAATATCCTCCAAATTTTCATCATGGAATCCAATCATTTCCTCATTTAGTTTTACATCCGATCCACCATAGAATGAGATTATCGATCGGCAAATTTTTGAAATTTGTCCTCCATCAATTCGAATCTTGTTTTTATCCTCGAAACATTATCCTCACAATTTTGTTCATGATCAATCATGGGAGCACTCGGATTTTGTTCAATAATTCCGTCTTCCATTTTTCTGTATATGCGGAGAGGAGAATTTCTTGGGATATCCATTATATGATCATTTCTTGAAAATTTCTCCTCAAAATTTTGGAAGGAGGCTGCTCATTTGGTACAGGCATGTGTGTTTGGTCTGAGTATAGTTCAGTCCTTTGATCATGATTGGTCAGATCTTGATATTGTGGAGTCAGCATACATGGTTTATATGTGTCTAGGAGTTCAGTCCAGTCCTCTGTATGAGTGTCATGTCTGTTATGGTCAATCCAATGATGATTATCATTAAGCGCATGTCTTTCCATCTGGGTTTGGGTTCTCTGCCAGTCTTGGGAGTTAAAGAGATTTTGATCTTGAAATGTTTCATTGGCAAGAGAGTGAGAATAAGACGGTTCAGTCCAAGATGGTGTGGTTGGATGATTTGAGAAAGGATTTAATGAGGTCGAAGTCATCTGCGGTTGAAAGCTTCCCGCAAATGTTGGGGGATTAAACGAAGAGGACGTAGTGGATTTGGGCCAAACCGACATAGATTTGTTTTCGTAGTGGTGTTCGGTCATTTTTGAAGGAGTTGAGAGAAATGATGGGTTGGATTTGAAATTTGGAAAAATTTCCATGATGAGATTAAAATCAAGAGATGGGAGAGATGATTGTATGGGACAGAAAATTTTATCAAATGTACGGCTATTGATCGTTGATATCGGTTCACGCACACCAATACAAACACAAATCAAACCCTGGGGTTCACCAACTCACACAATGAAGCCGTAAAAGTTCGGCTATTATCTTTTCAATTTTAGTTGGTGATAAATTCAATCTTGCAAACCGTTTAGACGAGCTGTTTAGGTTTGGAGCTGGGCTCTATCCTAGTGTGCGTTTCTCTCCTCGCTGCAAGATAAATCAAACAATGTCGGGGTTGCTCTCCCGCAAAAATTCTTGATTTTATGGGTTATTTGAGATCAGATATATTTAGCAGACCCGAATTTAATGAGGTGATCACTGAGAAATTAAATGAGCACAAATGCACGTCTACCGTCCAGTCCCAATTTCCTTTAGAGTTATGTTATAAAACAAGAAGGAGAAATTCGAGAAAAGCCGATGCACGCGGAAAACTATGATGAATGCTCAGTTAGAAGACTTACAGTGAATCCTCGTGATCTCCATGTGGGATGCTAGACAGAATTTAAAAATTATTCTAAATGAAATGCAAGCCGATGAAAACCGCACCTAAGCAGAAAGTTCTATTAGCGGGAAGAATTGATTTAATTTTTTGGCTAAATTAAACGATCTATGTGCGTCTCGATTAAGTGAAGTGTGGCTTAAGATCCTACGAGCACAAGAAAAATATAAATGCTCTGAGAGCTGTATGTGCAGGTCTATCCTAGTCGCCACTCAAGTCGGACCCCACCCTCGCCGGAGAGTGAAACAGGCCACGACACACCACAGAATAAAGTTTAGAGGTCTTTCTACACACGCGAGAGTCCAAATGGACACCGCTGTAAAATTGCAGAAATTAAAAGTGCAGAAATTAAAAACCTAGACTCTACTCTCTCTCACGACTCGACTCAATCTTAAATTAATTGCAGTTTTTGGTGAAGTTGCGTCGGTTATTGAAAACCGCTCCTCGTACAAGGTACCTCGCAAAAAAATAAGAGAGAAAATGTAAGAGAGTGACTCAAAATAATATGAAAAATAAATGCTAAAAATAAATTGCAGAGAAAAAAAAATGGAATTTACAATGAAAAATTCGGGGGTCAGACTACCCGAATGCGGAAAACCGAAATAAAAAATTTTTAGACAAAAATCTAAGCCGTTTGCCTCCCGGCAACGGCGCCATCTGACGGATCTGGGAACGCAGCTTTTAAGAAGTTGTTTTTATCGTGCGTTGTAGGCGGCAATCGGAACGATCAAGAAAATACCACAAATGATTTATTCAATTTTTAATTTCGTGGTTTTATGTTTATTTTACTTGGGCAAGTCCCAAGGTCGATCACAAGGAGGCAAAGAAACAACCTAGAATTAAGTCTATCAAAGTTCGAGTTCGGTTTTCGAGGCGATCTTATTTTTGGAATTTTCAATGCAATAAAGTATGCAAAATGCAAATTTGGCCTTATTTTAGGGACTAAAATGTAAATTACGTTCAAATAATGTCCGAAAAATACGAAACTTGGCCGCAATGTAAACTATAATGAAATGGATGTACTGTAATTTTTTTGGAATTTTTGGATGAATTTTTTATGGATTTTTAAATGCAAACAAAATGATTTTTAATATTTAATTTTAATAAATATCAAACCTACTTATTTTCGAGAATCAAAATTATCTGAGATCTATCACTAGGTGATGAATCTCAGAAAAATCCTAAACCTCGAAAATGTGGGGCTTAATACCTACTAAAAATTAAATACTAAAATGTGCAAAATGATTTTTTACAGGACAAAATATGCATGCAAATGCAAATCTTTTTGGGCACAATGTTAAAAATAATTAACTCTACAATTTGTGATTTTTCGGGAATTTTTAGAGCAACGGTTAATCAACTATCAATTTCAGAGCAGAAAATGGGTAAAATACGCCAATTTTCACAAAATAATTATTTATTAATCAACCATTAATCATAAAATTTCCCACAACATGTCAGAGTGCAGAGAATCAATTAACAAACATCATGCAATTTTTAGATTAATAAAA
Organism: Ottelia alismoides; assembly: GCA_037367405.1. Lineage (NCBI taxonomy): Eukaryota > Viridiplantae > Streptophyta > Magnoliopsida > Alismatales > Hydrocharitaceae > Ottelia > Ottelia alismoides. Next base: position 824,985 of record JAZKJV010007701.1, read on the forward strand.
TAATGTGGAGAAAAGGTCCAAAATAACAGGGAAACACAGGGGTACAGATGCAAATATAAATAAATAAATAAAACTGCAGTTGGGGGGGTGTCTATGTAATTACCGATAGTCTGGAGGGCTCTTCTGCAAATTTCCCAAGGGAGCACGTGCCTTGCGCGTGCTCCTTGGGCGGCTAGACTGAGGCGTGAATAAGGAGGAACCCGGGGGCGTCACTGTAATTAACCCACAGGGTCACGTGCCGAGCACGTGATCCGTGGGATTGCTGACGTAATGCCGATGTCGTCCCCCGCGCACGTGCGGCTCACGTGCGGGGGGTCTCGGGCCTGGCGCCCGGCCTGGCGAGGCGGTAGTGGCGGAGGGCCGGTGGTCAACGGCTGACGGAGGGGCGGAGGGGGGCTTCGGTGGCGTGGGGCGGCGTAGAGCCGAAGCTGGCGATGAAGACGGTGTCGTCGCGAAGTCGTGGATGTCGTTGACGAACGGTGGAGAAGCAGAGGCCTCCCTCTGGCCGACACACGGCCCAGAGAGCGGCGCGGTGGAGTTGTCGAGGGTGGTTGGCGGTGCAGCGATGTCGAAGGCGGTGGCGTGGAGGCGCTGGAGAAGATAACTGGGGACGCACTTGGGCGGAGTCGGAGAAGACGGCAGAGGTGGCAATGCTTGATGGCGCAAGGCGGAGGTGGCGAGGCGTGTCCGGTGAAGAGAGGTGGACTCGGTGGTGAAGCCGGCGAGATGGAGAGAGAGAGAGAGGGAGAGAGAGAGAGAAAGAGGGTATACCTGCAGGAGGTTGGCTCGACGGCGTTGGCGAGGCCGGAGCGAGCAGCAGCGCTCGGGGCGGAGCTGCGACAAGGCGGAGAGAGCCTCGGATCACGCCGGCGACGAGGGAGCCTCGCGGGTGTCACGACCGGAGGTGGGGCTTTGCGATGAACGGCGGATGAAGTTCACGATGGGTCGGTCGTGGCGTTTTTATAAGGGCGGTGTCTTGGCCGGAGATGGAAGAAGATCGGGAGGGGATCCGACGGGGATTTGATTGGATGGAGATCTGAAGGGATATGCGGGGGATGGCGATCGGAGATGGGCGGAGCTCGCGAGATCCGCGGGCAGAGATCTCGGAGGAGATCGACGGACGTGGGTCAAAAGGGGAAAGGGGGCTCGGAGGAGGAAGACGAGCAGGAGCCGTCCGATCGGCCGAGATCGGGTGGCCCTGCGTGGGACACGTGGCGGCACCAAAGGAAGAGAGGCGGAGGCACGTGCGGAGCACGTGCCTGGGGAGGCACGTGCGGCGCACGTGCGTGGTTTTTTAATTTTTTTTTAATTTAATTTAATTTAATTTTTTTATAAAACGAATATAAATAAAGTCCAAAAACGGCTGACACGTGGCGGCACCAGGTGCTGCCACGTGTCAGCACCACAAAATTCGAGAATAAATCCTTTTGTAAAATCGATAAAAATAGTAAACGACCTCGGATCGAAAAAGTTTCTTCACGAGAGTTGCTCGTCTCGATGAGATCTACAACTTTCATGAAGACATCAAAGCCAAAATCGATCATTTGCACAAAGTGAATTTTTGGGGTATCCCATGTACATAGAATACCTTGATTTTTGGTTTTATAATTTTTATGTTACGATAAAAATCTGAAAAAAATGGAAAAATCAAAGATAAATAAAAGACACTTAATTCTAATTTTTTGGATTTTTATTGATTAAGAAAATATATACATAAAATACAAGGTCAAAACCGCGAAAATGTACAATGTACAAAAGAGGCCCAAGACCCAACTTTCACATATGAGCTCCGATTCACTTGAACTTGGTCTTGTTTTGAAGGTAATTAAATGCACATTAGTTCAAAAGTGAGTAGGATTAAATCGGACACTGGATGGAGAAGATATGTGGCTTTTAGTCCGAAAATCCTGAAATTAGGGTTTGAGTTTTTGGTCCATTTATTTGGGTTAGTTATTTTTTTGTATTTTTCTTTTATTCTTGTTAGTGATATGTACACAGTGGAAGTAGTTTTGAGTCATTCGGAGTTAGCATGAATGTGTTAAAAATCCGGGAAGTTAGGCTTATTTACAGGTCATTTTGGCTTGGGTTTTTGGCTTCTTATTTTTTTGCTGATTTTTGTGCTAAAATGCAATTCTTATGAAAACATGCATGAATGCTAATTATGCAAAATAGATGCCAGAATGCTGTTGATTTTAAGGGTTTTGAGCTTAATAAATGAGATTTAGAGTGATGAATACGAGATTCATCATGGCGTCAGTACCACCTCCTCGAACTGGTGAAGCGGCGGCCTCAGTACCGCCGGTGGAATCAGCATCATTGGTGGCATCAATACCACCATCATCATCTGGAGCGGCCTCAGTACCGCTCTCCTCCTCCTCATCTGGCGCCCTGGGTGGATCCTCGAGTCGTCGCTCAGATGAGGCGCCGCCTGCTGGTGCTCTACCGTTCCTAAGTGTAACAAAATCAGCACCAAACAGATCTGAAGACATATCATCAAATGGATCACTAGGAGTGGCATGCTCAGTGGAAACTACCTGCTCAGATTTCCGCTTCAGGCTGTTTGGATTCGGCTCTATCTATGCAGGGATGGCGACCTTCCCTCTCATCAGGTCCCGCATCTCCTGGCAGAACTCGTCCATCTCCCGTCTGAAAGTAGCCTGCTGATCCGTGAGGATGTGGGCTATGTCATCCAAGGCGGGGCTCTCATGGGAGCCCGACGGGTAGCCTTTCTGGTGCTGAGGCTGCTGGAACTGGTGCTGCTGGTGCTGAGGCTGCTGGAACTGGTGCTGCTGGTGCTGAGAGGGGTAGGAGGAAGGATGCTGCTGTTGGTGTGGCTGGTGAGCCTGCTGCTCACGTCTCCAAGACTGTCCCTGCTGCTGATAGGGACGAGGAACGAAGGACGACTGCTGGTGTGGCTGGTAGGCTGGGGGATGCTGCTGCTGGAGATCCCTCTGCTGGCTATACTGCCCTCCCTCACCGGATGACTGCTGCTGGGGCTGGGTACCTCCACTCCCCCACCTGAATCCGGGATGGTCTCGTCGGATCCCAGGCTGGGAACAGTCATACCAAATCCTGTTGACATCCATCAACGGCTCTGCATTGTACTAGGCTGGCGGGAGTACTGCCAGAGGCTGATCCGGCTGGTATACCACCATCTGCAAGTCTGGAGATGGTGGGGACTGGTAAGAGGGCTGCTGCGGCTGGTACGGCTCCGCCTGTACAAGGTGAACCTGTCTAGGCTGCTGAAAGGAGTTGGAGCGCTGGGACGAGCCGCTGCTGCCGCCGGTATCGCCTCGCGACTGAAGACGGGGCCGGGAAGCCATCTGTGCCTCCTGGAGACACATGAGCTGGGTCTTCATGTCGCTCAGAGTCTGTGCCATCTGCTCCATCTACGTGTTGCCCTGGCACTGCTTCTTCTCGATCAGCTCCATGCGGCCCAACTTCTCGCTGATGATACCCATATCTGCAGCGGACGACTCTGCCTGTGCTGCTGCAACTGCGGATGAACTAGATGGACCGGCATCGACCCGTGCTATCCTCTGGTACTACACGGGTCCTGGCTGCTGCTGGGGTCTGTCCTGTATATACAACCGGGTCCGGGACATCACCATATAGTTTTCGGCCATCTCCTCGAAGATGGCCCAGACCTGGTCATGATCCTTGGCGAAATAGGACCCTCCACAAGAAGCGTTCACCAAGCCCTAGAGCTCTGGTGTCAGCCCGCTGAAGAAGCTCTGCACAAGGTTCGGCTTCGAGATATCATGGTGCGGGCATCGGTCTGTGAGCTCTCGGAACCTCTCCCATGCCTCATGGAATTGCTCGTTGGGGAGCATGGAGAAGTTGCTGATCAGGGCCCTCGCTGCATTGGTCCGCCCGAGTGGGTAGTACTTGTTCAAGTACTCGGTGCGGAGCTGCTCTCAGGTGTAAACAAACTTCCCCAAATGCTTCAGCCAGGTGACTGCTCTGTCTGCTAGGGAAAAGGGGAAGGCGATCATCCGAATCGTATCCTGGTCCACATGGCGGTCGTGGACAGTACTGCAGATCATCAAGAACTCCTGGAGGTGGAGATGGGGCTCCTCGGTGGCAAGTCCGTGAAAACGGGGAAGCATCTGCAGGGTGTTCGGGGGGAACTTAAAGTCCCCCACGATAGCAGGCACCACCACCCAATGATGCATCAGTGTAGATCCAGGGTTGTGCAACTCCCGCATCGGTCTCGGTGGTCCTCCTGCCGCGGCGGCTGCCGCTGCGGCGGCGGCGGCTGATGCTGCTGCTGCGGCTCGTGCCTCTGCATCTGGTCCGTCCTCAGGCTCGCTCTAATCTCTCTCTACTCTGAGTCGCTCTAACTCTCTCCCCATCTCAATCATGAAAGCTCCCTAATCCCTCAGCTGCTGCTGCACTGTCTCTAACGAGGCGATCAGGGTGGAGTTGATCGCTCCCTGGTCCATCACAATGTGCTCTGTCCTGGAGCGATCCTCTGAACTACCGGCCATGACATCTGCAAAATCAAATGAGCCATACTCAGGTGCTGTCAAATCTGCTATTCTCTCCTCTGGCTCATATCTCTCAGAACCGAAAGAAACGGGGTCGAGGGGGAACAGGGCGGAATCGTACTCGGGCTCGGAGAACTGGTCTCGGCTCTCGCGGGCCAACCTAGATGATTGGGTAGACGTGCCCGAAAGCGGTGCAGCCAGAGGCTGCCTAAGAGAGCGTCTACCCATCATCGTGATATGGTCGAGTAAGGTGGATGAGATCTGGAAAAAACTATGATCAAAATGCAAACCCCTCTGTTCACCAACGCAACACGAGCTGAAGACCGTGAAGGCTCGGTCAAATTATCTTGTCAGTTTTTATTAGGTGAACAATCAGTCTATCAGAGTGCTTACGTGACCTGTTGGGATACCCGATGCTACTCCAACCGACTGGCCCGCACGAAAGAGTCGGTAGTCAGCTGGAAATAGCACCGGAGGGCTCTACCTAGGGTGCGGGTCACTCTCTCGCGCAAGCAAACCAAATAATGAGGGGGTTGCTCTCCCCAAGACAAATTTTTAGGTGAAGTGTCTTTTAGGGTCAATAGTTTTAACCAGTCCCAATTTTATGGTTTTTCTTTTTAATATTTTTCAATAAAAACAAAGGCCTAACGATTTTTTCGGTTTCCTGGTTATTTAATCCAAAACAGGGGGGGAGAAGACGAAAAAGCCGATGCGCGATGAAATCAATGATGCATGCTGAGATAGAAATGCGTACCTTGCCTCCAGCACTCTACATGCAAGTGATCCACGCAGAATTTAAAGACAGAAAATAAACTACCCTAAATGATGCAGCGATAAAAATCGAGTCCTAGATGAGCAGTTCTACTCGCAGAGCCGTCTAACTGGTCACCGACCTCCAAGCCAAAGGGTCCGGTCTTGGCCCACCCCTCCTATGCCCGACAAATCGGGGGTAGGAGAAAGCGCTTTACGGGGCAGGCTGCGGCACGTAGGCTACAAAGGAGATGAGTCAGTTATTTTTATTAATTGATTATTAGTAGGTCCAATTAAGCGCACTATAGGAACAGGCAGATAATTAAGTGTGGGGATCCTACTAATTACGACACAAGCAAGTATAAAATCCTAAATCTAGGGGCTCGATGAAAAACCGCGTAAACACCAGAAAAGGCAGTAAAAAGAAAAGAAAACAAAACCGCGAGAAAAACCACGAAAACACCTAAGGGTCCCCCGAGCACACCGGTACTCGGCTAAACAGGCCTCGCTAAGTCAACCAAGTCCAAAGTCCAGTCTCTGAGTACATGTATTATTACAATAATAATCAGATAAAAGAAAAATAAAACCCTCTCCCACTCAACTCTCTCTCTCGCTCTCTCCTACGGCTCCGTATAGAAGGGAGCCGCCTCCAAGTTCTGTGGCTGCGTCGGCTCCTCGAAAGTCGCCTCCGCGGTCCTCAGGCCCTCGCAAGAAACAGAGACAAGTGGTCAGACCAAAATAATCAAATAATAATAATAAGGAAAATAAATGAAAATGGAAATAAGGGTATATATGCAAAAATACAAAATAAAATAAACACTCAAAACAAAACAAAAACAAAAGAAAAATAAAATAAAACAAAATAAAATAAAAATAAAAATAAGATATAAACAAAAGCCGCGAAAAAGCCACGAGCTCTGAAAGAGCCGCGAAAAGCCGCGAAAACAAAAATGAAAATAAAAATAAAAACTACTAAGTCGTGCTCCCCGGCAACGGCGCCATTCTGATGTGCGCAAAATGACCACTCGGGTAAAGGTGCTAATCGGTCGTTGCGACCCAAGCAATCAAGTGCGAACAATCAAGAAAAATATAGACCACCAAGAGAGATAAAAATCAATAAAAAACAAGATAGCGGTCTTGCTATTAGTTTAACCTGGTATAGCGACCAGGGTCGAACCCAAGGAGCACGGGTTGGCCTTGCGGCCTACGAAGTAGTCAAAAAAGAAATAAAATAAAAGAAGAAATATATTTTTGGTGGTTTTTAATTATTTTATATTTTTTTGGATTTTTAATGTATTAAGAAAATAAGAAAGGCAAGTAAGCACACACTTCAACAATTTATTACAAGCACTAAAAATCAACCAAAAATTCTAACAAAAATGTTTTTATGTGTTTTATAGTTTTTAATGTTTTTGGTGAATTTTTGGGATTTTTCTGATATTTATTTAATTTTCTAAAAATCAAAAAATAACTAAAACAGTAGGTATTGTCCAGCCGAGCTAAAAGGTCCTAGATAAATATCTAAAGGCCCCAAATTAGCTATGAGGTATTTTTCTTGTAAAGAGAATAAAACAAGGAAAATTAAGGCACCTAATTTATTATTTTTGGATTTTTTAATTTTTTTACTAGAATTTTTATAAGATTTTTAGTGTTTTTCATTTTTAGTGGTTTTCAGTAATGAAAAATAGCCAAAATTAACTAGAAAATCAAACACAACAAAATAGACAGTAAACAATTTTTTTGTAATTTTTAGACACTGTTTAATATTTTTTTGTGGTTTTTAAAAGTTAGACACTAGCAAAAATGGAGGTTTTTTAATTTTTAAAAATATCAAATGAAAACAAAAATGTCCTCAAAAATCCTCGAAAATTTTACACTGTGGCAGGAGCCATGTGTCCAATTTTCGTTGAATTTGGAGGTGATTTGCTATTTTATCCAAAAATAAAGAAGGGGCACAGTGCACAGGGACCAAAGTGCAAATACCCGGAAGTCTGGGGGGGTCTGGTGTAATTAACCCAGCGAAACACGTGCTACGCGCGTGCCTAGGGCACTAAGGGACCCAAATGTAAGAAAAATAAGTTCCAAGGGCTTTCTGGTAACAGGTACCAAAAGTCCAGGGACCTATTCGCAAAATACCCAAAAATATCCGCACATGCTCAAATGTATCACGCACAGGGGTATAAATGCAAATAATTAAAAACTTTCATTCAATTGATAACATCCAGAACTACAGGGTAGATAATGTAAAAAGCCTAGAAGATCACGGGTCGAAGCACGTGTCAGACCATACACAGGGGCATAACAGCAATTAAAAACAAGCACGAGGTCCTCTATGCAAATATCCCAAAACTAAACAACTACGCTAGGTATTTACAAGACTAAAAGCGAAATAAAATAACAAAGGGGGCCTAAGGGTAAATTACCCTTTATTAACGCGGACCGCATGATGGACGCCACGTGTATGATCGGACGGTGGTGGGCGACTGGGGGTCCAACGCTGCGCTCCTGTGGGAAATCCAACGGCGAGGCCGTGGCCACGTGTCTGATCAAGCGGTCGAGGACGTCAGTGGCCAAACCTTTCACCAGACCAACGGTTGGGATCGCCTCTCAAAGATCTAGCGGTGCAGGGGCCTCCTGAGATGGACGGTCTAGATCAGAACTGGAGGGCTGAGGCGATCGGACGGCAACGGAGGATGCTGGATGAACTGTTCGCCGGCGAAGTTCGCCGGCCTCGGGCATGTGCTAGGATCCTCCTGGAAGCACACTAAAGGTCGGAGAAGGAGCGTGGGGTGCTTCCGCGTCTGCCGGTGGGCTCCGATGACCCAACCGGGCTTTGGAGAGCTCCGGCGAGGTTGGCGGAGGTACGCCTCCTGGCACGATGTCGAAGGACCTAAGATGGCCCTCACTGTACCTGCAAAATAGTCCAGAAGGCTCGCGTGTCGAGGGCAAACTGCCTCGACCCGGTTAGGTGGGGTGACGGTGAACGGAGGGTCGAAGCGGATGAGCTCCGGCGAAGGGGGGACGGTGGAGCTCGAATCCCAGCTCCTGTGCGAGCTGGGTTGGATGGGTATGCGGAGAAGATGCGCGAGAGGACGGCAAAGTCTATGGCGAAGCCCGATGATCGAGTGGGGGTCGGACGTGGACGGAATCGACGATGGACGGCGGAGCGACGATTTGGGGGAAATGGGAAATCAACGAAAAGGAAAGGCCTAAGAGGTTACCTGGGTGGACGGTGAGACTGGGGACGAGCTTGCGCAGCTCTGGGTCATCGCCTCGAGGAGCGTCTCCCTCCGAGGCTCGATGCTCCTACTGGTGGCGGAGCAAGGCGGCGATGCTCGCCGGATCACTGGTCTCGCTCCCTCTCCTCGCTTCGACACCACGGGGGACAAGCTGTCACTCTCGCCTACGCAATGGAGCTCACGGGAGGTGGAATCGAGTGGCCAAAGATGAGAAATGAGGAGGCGGAGCTGGCGTTATATACGTTGGAGGGTCCGGAAAGGAGCACGTGGGTAGGGTAATCAGGAGCGCGGATCCTAAGGCAAATACTTCGGCGAGGGTGATGGATATCTCAAGATTAATTCGGACCCGGGGTTTGAGTAAGGCATGATCGGGTTTAGCGGGGAAAAATCCAAGAAGATGGGTACCCGCTAAAGACCCGTGCGAAGTGGTCCTGGGGGGGGGGGTAGTTGACCGGGCGGTCAACAATCCCCAGGACCAATGAGAGAAGGCCACGTGGCTGGATTTTGCAAATGAATTTAAAGGTAGCAAATGGCCGAATTAGTGAAAACTTAAAACATGAAATATTTTTATTTTATTTTTTCCTATTTTTTAGTGATTTTTAATTAATTTTTCAAAGTAAAAATGGTGTATTTACATAGTAGGTTCATATATAGGTATATATACAATATATAGGTTTTTAGTTTTGATTTTTTAATTGTTATTTTTATACAATTTTATTCCCATTTTATATTTTATTTATTTATATTATAAAATAAGGAATATAAAGATATTTTTATTTAATTTTTATTACTTATTTACATAGGTGAAATAAATACATATATACATTTATATACATGGTATATTTACAATATATTTTTGTATTTTTAATTTTGTTATTTTTATTTTGTTTTTGTTTTAATTGTTTTTATTTTATTTATTTACACTATATAATATAGGATATTTACAAAAATTTTGGAAAATAATTTTATTTAATTATAAGGCTGAATAAATAGGAATGATGGAACTATATACAAGGTGATAGTGATGTTTTTGGTCTTTTTGATTTTTCTATTTTTATCTTGTTTTTATACTTCTAAATATATACAAATATTTACAAGCATATCTTAAGCTACTTTTGTGAGGAAAATACTTTTTATTTATTTACAGAAATATTTACACACATGAGCCCCTATCTCCCTCTACTTTGGCTTTTATGCGGTCAGGCCCATGCTGAGCCCTCCCTTGGGTTAGGTTGCTCAATATTTATTCTAAATATTTCCCTCTTTTTCTTTTTAATCTTTATTCTTTTACTTTTGCACAAAAACATGCTAATTATAGGTTTTTATACAATGCATGCTTTTGGTAATTATTTGTATTTACACATATCTACATGCATTTGCAAAGGTTTTTCTAGCTAAAATATAAGAATAAAGAGTGATGAATGAGTATTCACCAATGTCCAGACCCGTCTCTACACTCAGGGGAAGCCCTCACTATTAGCAATGTGAGCCCGAGGCGAACCATTCCTACAATAAAAGTTATTGTAATAAATGATTTATCAATAAAAGTTATTGATTATATTTAACTCCCTTTTCTGAGATTGATTGAATGAATGCACTATAAGGTCCCTCTGTACAATAAGGGTTATGTACCATGGCTAACTTAATAATCATACAACTGTTGATTCATTGATTAAATCATAGAGGCTGATGCTTGGATGAATATCTAAGGAGTTAGATAGAGGACTCATCAAGCATCATCAAATGATTGTTAAGTGATGATCTCCAGCCTGAGTAGGAGATGGCAATCCTTGCTCATTAGGCTGATATCTAACTGACCTCTTGATGCAGGTCCTCTGCATGGGAATAGTGATTCAGAGGTGTCGGATTAGTTGAGTCAATGGGTTGACTTGATGAGATCGAGATAACCAAAGACCTATGTTGAATGTTGTCACAACATAGGCATGCATCCTCTGACCAGAGACAGATGTGTTGCTATATGTCTAAGTATGTACATTTGGCAGACCAATAGGTTGATGACCTAACCAAGGTCTATACACCGACGAGCTGGTGTGCATGTAAGGACATATGAGTAATACGATCTCTCAAAAGAATCAAACAGGTTCACTTGTGAACCGGGAGACATGAGCTAACTCGTGAAGTATTGGGACTTATCAAATTCCATGCATGGTCGTCATACTTTGGAAGCATGACATGAATTTGAAGGTAAGATATATGCTTTGTGAAAGCATATGATCTATACCAAAAATCCCAATGAGCAAGAATGAGAAACTTAGTGATCAAGCCCTGAAGATGACAGTGTAAAAGTGATCTATATCTTCAGGTGATCATAGGTCTTCCAGTATGAAGGACGTACAGGTGTTGGGAATACCTGAGGGTAATTTGATCAGAAACAATTGTATAACCATGATGCTTCCATTCCGAGGGAGTAATGAAACAGTTCTGGATTTTAGTGACTCCTCTTCGTAGAGAAGTGACCTAATCTTAGTCCATGTATTGTACATTGATCTGAATGAGATTCTGATGCAATGAGAATATTAGGTTTACAGCCTTGAATTAATCAAGCATCTATGGGAGGTCCATGGGATCTGGATTTGAGATGTGATCTATATCCAAATCACTATACATGGAACAAACAATCGCCCTGTCCTTATCTCCAAGTATCTGCGGAGAAATAGCATTATTCTTGAAAGGGTTCAAGAATAATTCCATAGATCTAAGCATTAAGAAATTGACAATTAAATGTGATTTAATTGTCTTAATATGTGTGGAAATTATCCAATATAATTAAATGTGATTTCATTGTTTTATATAAGAATAATGTGGATTATTCATAATATATTATAAATGTGATTTATAATATATTAGAGAGAGCTAATTATAATTTATATTTGTTAATTAATTATTAATGTGTATTGGATACACATTGTGTAATTAATTAAAAATGTAAATTATATTTTGTTTTGGGTTGTGAATGTGATTCATAAATTTCTAATGGCAAGATTGTAATATTCTCAAAATTAATTATGAATTATTTTTGGAGAATAAATCACAACAAAAGTTGTGGGATTAAATAATGGAGATTTCCATGGAGATATGCAATCTCATGAAATCTCATGAGATTGCCTCCACATGGAAACATGTGGACGGCTACCAAGTCCTATATGGAATTGGTGGTCGTCCACCATGTTAACATGGGAGATGTAATTTCCATGTTGATTGTCTCCTTATTTGATTGGTTTAATTTTAGGATTGATGTATATTTGATTTGTCAAATACATTTGATCTAAATTAAATCATAAGTTGTTGGCTTTTACCAACAACAATCTTGACCATTGGATTAGACATAAATCAATCCCATCCATTGATTTTATATGTCCCATGGATTGAGATCCATGGAGCCTAAAACCCTATAAATAGAGAGGCATACCATGCTCTCTAAGTCTATGCTTTTGAAGCACATCTCTATCTCTTTCTTCTACACAACAACATCTCTCCTCTCTCCTTGGTGGCCGTCCACCAAACCTTGGAGGAATATAGCTGTCGACGCCCTCGCCACCGCGCCGCCGCTTTGACGTTCTTTGGTTCTCCATCTTCTTGGAGTGCTACGCTCGTGAAGAAGACGTTCGATCTCGTAGGATGGGATTAGGAGTTCCCCGTGCTTTGATCAACTCGTTGGATTGCGAGGATCACGGGACTCATCCCCGCGCTCGCAAGTTTCTTCTCCGACGATCGGACTTGAGACAGGAGATCTCTTTTCGTAGAGACTCGATCAACCACGCTTCAAGAGGTATTTCTTTATACTTGTTATGGTTATAGATGAAACGCTCCAAGAATCATTCTTGGATCATGTGGTTTCATCGCATGAAATTTTTTTAAATTTCGTTGCATAGAACAACTAGTACGACTAGTCGTTCTTCGTCGTATTCGATACAACGCTCATGCTTCCGTGATGCGCTTGAGGATTATTCCATTTCTTTCAAGTGGTATCAGAGCCTTAGGTCGAAGTTTTTGGATACGATCCGCAAACCTAGGACGACTTGGGTTCGTTAAGGTCGCGAAAGTTTTTTATCGCATTTGATTTTCGCACATCTGTTTTGTGAATAAATTCGGCCCTGTTTAAAATGTTTAAAAACGAATTAATCACTTTTATTTTGTTTCCCATTAAATAAGGAAACCATATGATCTGAGTTTACGTAATTTGGATTCCGTTTGCTCGAGATATGATTGTTTTAATGAACATGTATTCACTGTTGCGGGTACTGCAAATCTTAACATGATCAATGAGTTAATTAATGTTTTGATCTGCCTCGAAATGCATGAAATATCACTTAGGTTCTGTCCTAAATCAAATTAGCAATCTTCGAAAATTGATTTTATCTAATTTGAATTTAAATTGATTGAGATATATTAATTTCAGTAAGTAGGGGTCACTGCTGAAATTACAGTCCTAATCAAGAATCATGTGATTGTCAATTAGTGAAATTAATTGTTAATTTCATGAAATAATTATGGAAAATATTTGATAAATATTTAATGATGATCATTTCCTTAATTAACTTGACCTCAACCAATAAATTGATTAGATTTGATCTAGATCATAATCATCAAACTCCTTGCTTGAATATGATTGGAAATTTGTCTAGCAAATTTCCTTATAATCAAAAATATTTTAATTATTACTATATGGCATAATTTCGATTGAAGAACCGATGATCATCTCAAGTACAAAGTGATAGACTCGGCATTATTTTTTCTCGAGGCGGATATGGTGTCTAGTCGGGGATCGTTGGGGTAGCAGGTCGCACCGGTTGCGGTCCGTCCCACTCCCGCCGGCGAGTAGGTAACGAATGATGCCTGAGAGATCATGATGTATTTTTCTAATTATTAAAATTCGATTTAATACGTATTTTGAGATAATACCATATATCTATATATATTCAAGTAAAAACAAACAAGTTTGTTGATTGAATTGGATTGATAATTAATTTAATATGATTGAATTAATTATGTCCAATTGATACACTCTACTATGAACAGAGTCATTATTTCCCTTGGAAGAATTAATTATATAGATATGATATAATTGATTAAAATTTGAATAAGAGGTGGAGGATCACATAAGTGACATCCATGGTCTCCCGTCAAGGCGAAGGGTTTTCCGTCGCCAGGGATTGCATATAGGAGACGCCTGTACGAAGTGACAGCTCCTATATGCAAGCGCATCTAGATCGGGCTCTTTGCTTCTCAAAAGAGTAAGGTCGCATGCGTAGTGACCCCAATTTCAGATCCTCATATTATTGGGGCGATATTTGATTGCGCATAGAGAGTACTATTCCTGATGACGGTTGGTTCAATTAACGACAGATCAACATCACCTTAGAGGTGGTGGGCCTGGGTGTTAATGACCGAATTGGGAAAAGCAAGTTGGACTTGCAAGGTGGAATGTGTTCCTGCTTCTCTTTATTGGAGTTGTAGATTCTCATATTATTGGGATGTGACAAAGATAAAGAGGAGATCCCAGTTCTTGCTTGAGATATAGCGGTAAGTATATCACTTACTTTGAAAGTGATTAAGGGAATAAACTTTCATAGTTGACAGAGAAAGACTAATTTGATTTAAAATGCCTTGATCAAATATCATAAATTGAATGTATGATTATATGTTCTTATATAGTGCATTCTTAATTTCAGAAAGTGAAGTCCATGAACCAACTAAGCAGGCTTCTGGAGGTCAACCAGCTGACCGGATCGAAATACTCGGATTGGATCCGTAATTTGGAGCTTGTTCTCCCTGTTGAGCACATAAGTTATGTGCTCTGAGAAGACAAGCATGAAAGCCCTAAATCAAAGGAAGAGAAGGCATACAATGACAAGTATGATGAAGATCATGTCTTGGCTAGATGCTATATCCTGGGTTCTCTCTCCAATGTTCTTCTGAAGCAACATGTGGAGATGAGCACATGCCAGGAAATTATGTAGAATCTAAAAGATATGTTTGGTGACATTAATCGCACCCAGCGATACAACGTTATGAAAGAACTTGTTGGTTGCAAGATGCAGGAAGGAACTTCAGTCCGTGAACATGTACTCAAAATGTTTGGGTACTTGTCGGAGCTGGAAACTCTTGGGGCAACCATAAATGCAGGCATGTAATCTGATTTCATTCTGCTGTCTTTACCCAAGTCTTTCAATAACTTTGTGGTTTCATTCCACATGAACAAATTGGAATTGATGAATGCTGGACCTTTTGTTGCATTAAAGTCTGCTGAAGACGTAATGAAGAAAGATGGTCCCGCTGGCAGTGCAATGGTTGCACATGTCAGAGGGAAGCACGGTTGGAAGCAAGGTTCTCAGAAGGGCATGGCCCAGAAGAGAAAGAAGAAGGGTCAAGGTGTTGGCCCATCTTCCAAGGCATTCACACTGATAGCGTCGAAGAAAACCGACGTCTGTCACCACTGTAAAAAGCCGGGGCACTGGAGGCGTAACTACCCGGAATACCTGAAGTCAGTCGACAAAGGTAAAGCCCCAGCAGGTATGAAATCTAATTTTATCATTGAAACTAGTTTTCTTGTTGGATGAAAAGGAAGTTGGGTTGTTGATTCTTGTTCTTCTATTCATATATGCAATTTGTTACATTTGTTTCAGTAAACTAGAAATATGCAAGAAGGGGAGATAGTCATCCAGATGGGATCTAATGCAAGTATTGCAGCAGTCGCCGTCGGGACCTGTAGACTATCATTATCTAGTGGCAGAGTCCTAGTACTTAAAGAGTGTCTTTATGCATCTGAAGTTAGAAGGAATTTGATATATGTATCTAAATTAGTTAGACGTGGATATTCATTCCTATTCTGTAATAAATTAGTCATAAATCGTTACGATAAATATATTGCGGATGGTATTTTGACTTCTGGTGGACTCTATGAATTGTGCATTGATAAATGTATTATGAATGTTACAACCACTAATAAAAACCCTAAAAGATCCAGGGAGGATGAAAATCTTTCGAATGAGATTTGGCATCAAAGGCTTGGTCATTTATTTGTTGATAAGATCAATAGATTGATAAAGGATGGACCTTTAGATTTTCTAAAGGTTCAACCTTTGCCTACCTGCAAACATTGCATTCAAGGTAAAATGACCAGGATGCCTTTCCGTAACAAGGTTACAAGATCCGAAGGTATTATTGACCTAATACATACTGATGTATGTGGTCCCTTCAGTATCACGACTCGAAATGGATATCGATATTATTTGACGTTTATTGATGACCGTTCGCAATACGGGTTTATCTTCCTATTACATCATAAATCTGAAACCTTTGAAAACTTCAAAGAATTCAAGGCTTTGGTTGAGAACCAAACCGATAGGAAGATTAAATAGATTCGATCTGATCGAGGTGGCGAGTACCTCTCAGATGAATTCAAGGAATATCTTAAAGAGAATGGAATTGTCTCCAATCTCACTCCTCCTGGAACTCCCCAACTTAATGGTGTTGCTGAAAGACGCAACAGGACCATCCTGAATATGGTCCGTTCAATGATGAGCAAAGCACATTTACCACTTAGTGTCTGGAGATATGCAGTAGAGATTGCAATATATATCCTGAATAAGATTCCTAGCAAATATGT
This sequence comes from Ottelia alismoides, assembly GCA_037367405.1. Classification (NCBI taxonomy): domain Eukaryota; kingdom Viridiplantae; phylum Streptophyta; class Magnoliopsida; order Alismatales; family Hydrocharitaceae; genus Ottelia; species Ottelia alismoides. The sequence continues at coordinate 841,094 of JAZKJV010007701.1, forward strand.
ACCTAAGACTCCCCATGAGCTCTGGTATGGAACCAAACCTAGTGTTAATCACTTGAGGGTTTGGGGGTGCTTGGTCCATGCGAGGAATGTGGACGCAAGTAAGCTAGAATCTCGATCTCGTGAGTGTTACTTCATTGGGTATGTTAGAGATGGTATTGGATACCAACTCTATGACCCTGAGACCCAAACGGTTTTTGTTTCTAGAGATGTGAAATTTCTGGAGAATGATTTCCTTAAAAGTCAAGACAAAAATAAAGTAGAGGAACTCATTGAATCCCCTGAGGATTCTGAGCTTGTCGAACCAGAAACTGAAAGGATAAATAAAGATGAAACTCCCATACCTCTTCGAAGGGGTTCGAGGGTGGTTGCACGGCCTGAAAGGCAAGTATTCCATGTCAGGTGAAACTGACAATGATCCTTCTTCATTCGATGAATCACTCGCGGATCATGGCATGGATAGATGGATGCTCGCAATGAAGTCAAAAATTGACTCCATGCATAAGAATGGTGTATGGACCCTAGAGGATCCACCTAAAGGGGTAAAACCCATTGGGTGTAAATGGATCTTCAAGAGAAAGAGGGGACCTGATGGGAAAGTAGAGACTTTCAAGGCACGGCTCGTAGCCAAGGGCTACACACAGAGAGAAGGCATCGACTACGATGAGACATTCTCTCCTGTGGCTATGCTTAAATCCATCAGGACGCTGCTAGCTACAGATGTATATCTTGACTACGACATCTGGCAGATGGACGTGAAGACGACTTTCCTCAATGGATACCTCGAGGAGGATATCTATATGGAGCAGCTCTAGGGCTTCATAACTGAGGATGGAAAAGTATGCAAGCGGAAGAAATCCATCTATGGGCTCAAATAAGCTTCTCGTAGCTGGAACATCAGATTTGAAGAAACCATAAAGAGTTATGATTTTGTGCAGAATCCTGATGAACCTTGTATGTACAAGAAGCTTAGTGGGAGCGCCATTGTGTTCATCGTGATTTACATAGATGACATCCTTATCATTGAGAATGATACAGGGATGATGACCAGTGTAAAGATTTGGCTATCCCATACATTTGATATGAAAGATCTTGGAGAAGCCTCTTACATCTTAGGCCTGAAGTTGTTCAGAAACCGAGAAAAGAGGATTCTGGGATTGTCACAACAATTATACATTAAGAAGATTCTTGAACGATTCCGTATGGATAGTTCCAAGAAAGGATTCCTACCCTTAAGACATGGTATCCACATGTCTAAAGGAATGGCTCCTCAAACTGCTGAGGAAAAGAAAGCCATGGCTGGATGCCCTTATGCATCAGTTGTAGGAAGATTAATGTATGCCATGATGTGTACTAGGCCAGATATCTGCCATGCAGTGGGAGTGGTAAGTCGTTACAAATCCTTATATGGAGAACAACACTGGAACGCATTAAAGAACATATTCAAATATCTAAGACGAACGCAAGATTACATCTTGGTCTATGGAGATGGTGATCTCCAAGTCTTGGGATATATAGATTCTAACTTCCAATCGGATATAGATGATCAAAAGTCGACATCGGGGTTTGTATTCCTGTTGAATGGTGGTGTTGTGAGCTGGAGAAGCAAGAAGCAGGACACACTACAGCAGATTCAACAACAGAAGCCGAGTACATTACCGCATCGGATGCTGCAAAGGAGGCGGTGTGGTTGCGCAAGTTCATCTTGGAGCTTGGCATAGTTTCCTCTTATACTCCCATCCCGCTACTCTGCGATAATACGGGAGCCATTGCCCAGGAGAAGGAACCCAGAGGGCATCAGAAGAGCAAGCACGTGGAAAGGAAATACCACATTATTCAGGAGATTCAAAAGCGTGGTGATATCATCATCACCAAGGTCGCCTCTGCTGACAATGTTGATGATCCTCTTACCAAACCTGTGACACAGTATCTTTTCGACCACCATGAAATGAGTATGGGTTTAAGGATTGTTCCTAAATGGTTCTGAGGGCTAGTGGGATATTGTTAGCAATGTGAGCCTGAGGCGAACCATTCCTGTAATAAATGTTATTGTAACAAATGATTTATCAATAAAAGTTATTGATTATGTTTCACTCCCTTTTCTGAGATTGATTGAATGAATGCACTATAAGGTCCCTCTGTACAATAATGGTTACGTACCATGGCTAACTTAATAATCATACAACTGTTGATTCATTGACTAAATCATAGAGGCTGATGCTTGGATGAATATCTAAGGAGTTAGATAGATGACTCATCATGCATCATCAAATGATTGTTAAGTGATGATCTCCAGCCTGAGTAGGAGATGACAATCCTTGCTCATTAGGCTGATATCTGACTGACCTCTTGATGCAGGTCATTTGCATGGGAATAGTGATTCAGAGGTGTCGGATTAGTTGAGTCAATGGGTTGACTTGATGAGATCGAGATAACCAAAGACCTATGTTGAATGCTGTCGCAACATAGGCATGCATCCTCTGACCAGAGACAGATGTGTTGCTATATATCTGAGTATGTACATTTGACAGACCAATAGGTTGGTGACCTAACCAAGGTCTATACGCCGGCGAGCTGGTGTGCATGTAAGGACATATGAGTAATACGATCTCTCAAAAGGATAATACATGTTCACTTGTGAACCGGGAGACATGAGCTCACTCATGAGGTATTGGGACTGATCAAATTCCATGCATGGTCGTCATGCTTTGGAAGCATGACAAGAATTTGAAGGTAAGATATATGCTTTGTGAAAGCATATGATCTATACAAAAAATCCCAATGACCAAGAATGAGAAACTTAGTGATCAAGCCCTGAAGATGACAGTGTAAAAGTGATCTATATCTTCAGGATGATCATAGGTCTTCCAGTATGAAGGATGTACAGGTGTTGGAAATACCTGAGGGTGATGTGATCATAAACGATTGTATAACCATGACACTTCCATTCCGAGGGAGTGAAGAAATAGGTCTGGATTTTAGTGACTCCTCTCAGTAGAGAAGTGACCTAATCTTAGTCCATGTATTGGACATTGATCTGAATGAGATTCAGATGGAATGAGAATATTAGGTTTACGGACTTGATTTAATCAAGCATCCGTGGGAGGTCCATGGGATCTGGATTTGAGATGTGATCTCAATATCCAAGTCACTATACGTGGAACGATACAATCGTTATGTCCTTATCTCCAAGTATCTGCAGAGAAATCGCATTATTCTTGAAAGGGTTCAAGAATAATTCCATAGATCTAAGCATTAAGAAATTGATAATTAAATGTGATTTAGTTGTCTTAATGTGTGTGGAAATTATCCAATATAATTAAATGTGATTTAATTATTGTGGATAAGAATAATGTGGATAGCAATATCCAATTATTCATAATATATTATAAATGTGATTTGTAATGTATTAAAGAGAGCTAATTATAATTTACATTTGTTAATTAATTATTAATGTATATTGGATACACATTGTGTAATTAATTAAAAATGTAAATTATATTTTGTTTTGGGTTGTGAATGTGATTCACAAATTTCCGATGGCAAGATTGCAATATTCTCAAAATTAGTTATGAATTATTTTTCGAGAATAAATCACAACAAAAGTTGTTGGATTAAATAATGGAGATTTCCATGGAGATATGCAATCTCATGAAATCTCATGAGATTGCCTCCACATGGAAACATGTGAACGGCTACCAAGTCCTATATGGAATTGGTGACGGTCCACCATGTTAACATGGGAGATGTAATCTCCATGTTGATTGTCTCCTTATTTGATTGGTTTAATTTTAGGATCGATGTATATTTGATTTGTCAACTATATTTGATCTAAATTATATCATAAGTTCTTGGTTTTTACCAACAACAATCTTGACCATTGGATTAGACATAAATCAATCTCATCCATTGATTTTTTATGTCCCATGGATTGAGATCCATGGATCCTAAAACCCTATAAATAGAGAGGCATACCATGCTCTCTAAGGCTATGCTTTTGAAGCACATCTCTCTCTCTCTTTCTTCTGCACGACAACATCTCTCCTCTCTCCTTGGTGGCCGTCCATCAAAGCCTAGAGGAGTATAGCGGTCGACGCCCTCACCACCGCATCGCCGCTTCGACGTTCTTCGGTTCTCTGTCTTCTTGGAGTGCTACTCTCGCGAAGAAGACGTTCGATCTCGTACGATGAGATCAGGATTTCCCGTGCTTGGATCAACTCGTTGGATTGCGAGGATCACGCGACTCATCCCCGCGCTCGCAAGCTTCTTCTCCAATGATTGGACTAGAGACAGGAGGTCTCTTTTTGTAGAGACTCGATAAACTATGCTTTAAGAGGTATTTCTTTATACTTGTTGTGGTTATAGATGAAACGATCTGAGAATCGTTCGTGGATCATGTGGTTTCATCGCATGAAAATTTTTAAATTCCGCTGCATAGAACTACTAGTACGACTAGTCGTTCTTCGTCGTATTCGATACGACACACGCTTCCGTGATGCGCTTGAGGATTATTCCATATCCTTCACTCACCCCATGCCATGTCCTATCAGAGGATAATATGAGTCGATGCAGGTCCATCCACCTCTTCAACAGCCGCAGCACAGGCAAAGTCATCGGCCGCTAATATGGGCATTATCTGCGAGAAGCTGGACCGCATCAAGATTATTGAGCCGATCAGTGCCAGGGCATGTCTCAGATAGATCAGTTGGCACAGACTTTGAGTGACCTGAATACCCAAATCATGTGTCTCCAGGAGGTACAGACGGCTTCTCAGCCCTGTCTCAGGTCACGGCTCATCCTAGCAGCAATGGCTCATCCCAACATTCCGCCCAGTAAAGAGACAGGTCCACCACATCCAGATGGAACCATTCCAGCATCCGCAAAACCAGTACTCTCAGCCACCGCCACCTCAGGACACTCAGATGGTAGTGTATCAACAGGATCAGCCACTAGTAGCTCTTCCTCCTTCCCCCTATGAGCATGGTCGTTGATAGAAGTCAACAAGATTTGGTACGACTGACAGTAGCCCAGGATTCGTCGAGATCATACCGGATTCAGGTGGTCGACTCGAGGTTCCTTATACCAGCAACAGCCTCCAGCTCAGGGTGGACAGTTTGGCCAGCAGTCGCATCAGCAGCCCTAGTTTTCCCACTAGCTACAACAGCATTTCCAGCCAGGTCCTCGTCCCTATCAGCAGGGATAGCAGTGGAGGCAACACCAGCAGCAGCCTCAGTAATAGTATTCTCAGCCTCTCCCTCATTACTTCCAGCAGCCGCCTCTGTTTCAGCGAGGCAACCAGTCCTATTCTCATGGCCAGCCTTTGAGAACCCAGCCCTTGATGATCTAGTCTGCCAACTCTCAAACCAGCAGACATCCTTTATGCAGGAGATGGACGAGTTTCGCCAGGAGATGAGGGAGATCATCAAAGGAAAGGCCGCCGTACCCGCTCAGATCGATCCCAAACCGAATAACCTAAAAAGAAAATCTGAGCAGGTACAGTTCACAGAGACCACCACTTCTAGTGATTTATTGGGCAGCATTGCTTCATATACATTTGATGTTGACTTTGTTACACTTAGGAGCAGTAGGATGCCAGCAGGAGGTGCCTTGTTTGAGCGATAACACCACAAGGAGACAGGAGCGCCAGATGAGGAGGGTAGCGGTACTGATGCCGCTAAGATAACGATGATGACGGTGGTGTTGACGCCACCAAGAACTTGATCCAGCCGACGGTACCGAGGTCGTCGCTTCTCCAGATGCAGAAGGTGGTACTTATGCCACCAGATTCCATGATGCTGAGCTAGAGTGCGGTGCTGGTGTCGTCGCTCCCGATGTCGTGGGTGGTACTGAGGCCACCCCTATATTCTAGTAGTGTTTTCTCCAGCTTCTATACCCTGGGACTATATAAAAAACACCAAAAAATTAATAAAGGAAATGTTTCTTCATATTCGAGTCCATATGTGATGATTGATGATACTTGTATAGATTCCATGCCTCTGCAGCAGCAAGAACCTCTTCCTAGCCCTCTATCTGAGGAGGGCCCAACCATCCCCTTCCATCAAGCACTCCGCTTGACGAAGGAGAATAAAAAAGAAAATCCAAAAAAAGATCAACAGCTAGAGTTCAGCCAGCATATGATTGATAGATTCCATATCCAGCTGACTCTATAGGAGGTACTAGAGCACATCCCTCTCTTCCATAAGAACTTGAGAGAGAAGACCACTATCCGTAGGAAGAAGAGGAACCATCAAGCAGAGATCCATGTGCTAACCCGTGCCACATGCTTCGCCATCCAGAACCGTCCGCCAGCCAAGAGGCCAGAAGCAGGAGCTCCCTATGTCAGATGCCATATTCATGAGCAAAGATTTGACCGTACTCTATTAGACAACGACTATTCTATCAACCTCCTTCCGGCAACCTTACTCGGCTGATTAAAGTTTGGCTCTCCTTGACAGAACAGGATAGTCCTTCAGTTGGCTAATAGATCTATCAAGAGGCCGAAGGGGTTGTTGAAGGACGTGGTCGTCACAATTCAGGGCTTGAAATTCCCGTGGACAACGTTGTGTTGGACACAGAGATCCCAGAATCTGTGACCAATACCCCATCATTCTAGGATGACCATTCTTGGCCACAGCCAAGGCAGTGTCCGACCATAATAGTGGGAAGGTGTACTTTCACGTCGAGGGCGAGAGTATACAAATAGAGACGATTGACGACCAGAGCGCGAGACTCAGCTTGCTCAGAGCAGTTTAGTGATGTAGAGCAGGCAATAGAGGTAGAGCGAGACGTCCACCAGGAGTGCGACTATGTGATTACTAATGATGAAGCTGCTTGGTCCGACCCCATTTCACGAACCCTTCTCTTACCTTCAGATGCTGCAAACCCACAGTTTCCAGCAGAGGAGAGTTCGGAGAGCACACTCTTGGCCGAGGACACTTTTGAGAATGACGATCTTGTTTAGGACAACAAAGCAGATGTTGTATCATGTGATTCTGATTCTGATCCCTTGGATACAGACATAGACTGGGTAGAGTTTGATTATCTATTACCTTGTCTGATAACCACAGAGCCAACAGCTAGAATGGAGACCCTGCCAGCACCGAGCGCAGATACACCAGCAGAGCAGTCTTCACCACTTTTGCATGATTAGTGAGAGTTCTCTCATTCATATCTGGTTGCATTCACTCAGACCTTTCAGAGCCCAGATTTGCCAGCTCCCAGTTGCCCAGAACTGAAGCCTTTGTTGTAGTCATTGAACTATAGATTCCTTGTGGGTGAGCATGAGATGTACCCAGTCATTATCTTAGCAGATTTGACTGGAGAGCAAGAATCTCGATTAATGGAGGTTCTTGAAAGGAACCGCAAGGCGGTAGTATGGAGCGTAGCTGATCTCTACAGGATAAGTCTGGCTCTGTGCTCCACCATATTTATCTCGAGGAAGACGCCAAGCCATCGCGTGAGTTTCAGCGATGGTTGAACTCGAATCTCGAGAGGTAGTCATGAAGGAAATATCAAAATGGTGGATCGTCGATTTTATCTACCCAAGCACTGACTCCAAGTGGGTTAGTCCATTGCATGTGGTGCCCAAGAAGACGAGCATCACTATAGTTGTGAGTGAGTCTGGATAGGAGATAGCTACCCAAGTACCCACTTCTTGGAGGGCTTGTGTGGACTACATACGATTGAATCAAGCCACCAAGAAGGATCATTTCCCGCTGCATTTTATTGATCAGATTATAGAGAGGCTAGCTAGGAAGAGTCACTACTGCTTTCTTGACGGGTACTCCGGATACAATCAGGTGGCCATAGCTCCCGAAGACCAGGACAAGATGACATTCACCTGTCCGTTTGGGACTTATGCTTTCAGACGGATGCCCTTTGGTCTATGTAACGCCCCGGCGACATTCCAAAGATGCATGTTCTCCATATTCTCGGACATGGTGGGGGACTGTTTAGAGGTCTTCATGGATGATTTTTTGATCTATGACGATGGGTTCGATGCTTGTCTTGACTGCCTAGACCGTGTTTTTCAGCGCTGCATAGAGGTTCATCTTGATTTATCTTGGGAGAAGAGCCACTTTATGGTGACTCCGGGGATGGTGCTTGGTCATATCATCTCCAATAAGGGCATGGAGGTTGATCTGGCCAAGGTGGATATAATCAGGAAACTCAATCCACTGTCCAACTTGCGACAGTTACGGTCTTTTCTAGGGCATGTTGGTTTTACCGACATTTCATTCATGACTTTAGCAAGATTGCCTGGCCGTTGACTGATTTGCTGACAAAAGACACTGAGTTCATTGTAGATGATAAGTGTCTTGCATCATTTGAGACTCTCAAAAGCTTTGTTGTTGAGGCTCCTGTCCTTCAGCCGCCTGATTGTTCTCTCCCATTCGAGATCATGACGGATGTCTTTGATTTTGCTGTAGGGGCAGTGTTGGGATAGAGGAGGGATGGAATACCATATTCCATTCATTACTCTAGCTGTGCATTGGATGTCGTGCAACAGAACTATGCCATTATAGAGAAAGATATGCTAGATGTAGTCTTCGCCTTGGAAAAATTTAGATCATATATTCTTGAATCCAAAGTGACTATCTTTACTGACCATATAGCCATCAGGTACCTCATGGCTAAGAAGGATGCCAAAGCAAAACTGACCAGATGGATCCTTCTAATCAAGGAGTTTGATATTGAGATTAAGGATAAACCTGGAGTCAAGAATGTGGTGGCGGATCACCTCTCCCGATTAGAGGATCTTGAGGAATTTGAGCAGACTGATCCCATTACAGAGACCTTCCCAGATGAGGCGATCCTTACTATCGCCTTGCTCCCATGGTATGCCGATATTGTGATCTATCTTGTTGCCAAGAAAGTTCCACAAGGTTGGCCAAGGCAACGACTTGAGACTTTCCTAGGGAAGGCCAAGTCTTACCATTGCGAGGATCCCATCCTTTATCGTGAAGAAGGGGATAGCGTCTGGCGTCAGTGCATTCCTCAGGAGGAGCACCATAGCATCCTCACATACTACCACAAGCTTGAGGTAGGAGGATATCATTCTGGGAGGAGAACATCACAGAAAGTGCTCCAATCCAGCCTATGGTGGCCTACCCTCTTCAAGGATTCTGATAAATTCGTGAAGATGTGTACTGGCTGTCAGAGGATGGGCACTTGTGGATAGCGTGGTATGATGTCGATGCAACCCATTCACTTCTGTGAAGTTTTTTATACATGGGGCATTGATTTCATGTGTCCATTCCCTAAGAGTCGGGGATTCGAGTACATTCTGTCGACTGTTTATTATGTGAGTCACTGGGTTGCGGCCATACCCGCCCGAACCGTAGATGCTATGTCTGTTTGCAAATTTTTGAGTAAAAATATCATTTCACGGTTCGGGGTGCCTAGAGTATTGATATCTGATGGGGGTCTCACTTTATCAATGATAAGGTAAAGGCCCTTGCTAAGGAGTTCAGCATAGACCATCGAGTTACCACTCCATATCATCCTCAGACTAATGGTCTTGGTGAAGTATAAAATAGGGAAATCAATACGATACTACAGAAGGAAGTCCACTAGACCGAAAGGATTAGTCACAACTTTTGGACTCGGTCTTGTGGGCATATTGGATTTCCTTCAAGACTCCTTTGGGTACGTCTCCCTTTCATCTCGTTTATGGCAAGCCATGCCATTTACTTGTTGAGATTAAGCACAAGTCACTTTGGGATGTCACTGAGATATTTTTGGATCCAGAGATTATAGATGATCAAAGGAAGGTAGAATTGGCAGCCCTGGAGGAGCTTAGAGACACAACCTTCTCATGAAGCCTACAGTATAAGGAGCGAATAAAGATATGGCATGATTCTCATATCAGCCATAAGCAGTTGAGCCAGATCAGAGAGTATGGTTGTTTGATTGCAGGCTTAAATTATTTCCAGAGAAGTTGCAGAGTAAGTGGAGAGGATCATACCTGGTCCTAAAGGTGCATGATAATGGTAGTATCGACATATCTGAAATGTCATCTGAGTGCACCTTTCGTGTTAACGGTCAGCGCCTCAAACCATATCTAGATCATGAGCCACTGATCGTTGATGTTTCCTTGATTCATTTTGCATGAGATGTGGTCTTTGACTCACATCATTTGCATCTCATGCCTGATTATCACTGTTTCCTGCCTTGTATAGATCTAGATGTCCATATCATCTCATTCTTTACTCTAACACCCCATCTGCATCTTGTGATTATGCTATACTTAGGGTGTACTTTACACTAAGTATAGGGGGTGTCAGATTTTTTATTACTATTTTTCTTTTTACCTCTATTTTGCTTCCTATACTTAGGGATACATTCTTTCGCTCGGTTTTCCCTTTCTGTATAGTCTGCCAAACTTATGATTACTTGATCCTACGTATAGGGGGAATCACCGAGTTCTCTTCTTTCTATTAGTCGTTGTAGGATAGCATTCCTTTTCACTTCTCTATACTAAGCCCAAGTTATGTCTTCTTCATCGCTCTTTGTTCACTCTGAGGACATCGTTCGAGCTAAGTATATGAGGGGTGTCGTATATATTACATATATACTTTAGCCATAACTCGTACTTTGTGTGAGTGTGTTAAATAAATAAAATGGCTACAATACTTTAGTTAAAAATCACAGAAATTTTAATTTTTTTTTACATAAAATTCTTTCTTGCACATACATAGCTATTTATAAAAATTATTTTTCTTTCTTGCACATACATAGCTATTTATAAAAATTATTTTTGTACAAATGTTTGTAAAAAAGTTTTGTTTATAAAATGTTTGTAAATACTTTTGTATCAAAACTATGTATATAGAAAAATTGTTTGTAAAATGTTTGAAAAATAAAAGTTTGCAAAAACCCCTGTGTAATTGTTTGTAAATAGTTTGCAAAAATTCTGCATTCATGCATACATTCAAACATTTTCAAAAATTTTGCACAATTTCAAAAACTTTACATAAAAAGATTTTTTGTAAATATTTGTATATCCTTATGAATCATAGTTGACATTTAAACTAGCATGGAATTAAATTGGAAAATGGAGCTTGGTTAAGACCTTAATCCACCTAATTCTAAGAGGAACCTTATAGGATTTGGGGTTAAGACTTTTCAGGTCCATTAGTTACTTAATTCTCTGAGTCCACTAGGCTATGATCACATGTCATCTTGATGAGCCTAAGTAGAACACTTAACAATGCACACATGACTCTCACAGACAATGGATTTACTTGCACTAGCACCTTACACATAGCTCCACACGGATGAGGTGATGAGGAGGCAGTTTCCTTTGGCTTGGGGTAGCATACAGGGGCAGTACTTCTAGGTGGATCCTCTCGTCTTCACCTCAACTTGGTCTGGCAGTGTTGAGGTCTAAAGACAGGAGTTGTGGGTTGCAATAATGCTTCAAAAGAGGGATATTCTACTAGCTCAAGTGGAAAAAGTCCTTATGTATATATGTTGCACCATGTAGATATGTTGTACATATGCAAATTTAAAAAATGTGCAAAAGAAAGAAAACTCCAAAAAAGTGGTGGGTCTGATAGAAAATAAAATATCTGCCAGAGTGTATATAGCCAAATAAAGCAAAGCTTATGTTATACCTTCTCATCTCATGAAGCTTGCAACAAGAGACTTAGCTACACTGATTAGGCTCCCAGGGATACATGGCTACACTGGTCATGTTCCATTCTCTTCTTTCCCCTCTTCTTGAGCCGGTTGAACTTGAACTTAGAAGGGAATACCCCGCTCCTCGAGGAAAGAGCTGCTGGACTAGGGCATTAGAATTACCTTGTTGAGGGAGGTTGTTGCCTTGTCATTTCTGAGGTGAGAACTACATATCACTTACACCGTAGAAGAAAAGATTCATGCTCATTAGAGTTTGTGTATGTAGACTTGTTCTGATCGGGATTATTGAGGAGTCTTGACCTTATATTGGTGAAACTTAGAGGCTGTTAAGTCTTACACCTAGGTCTAAATAAGGTTCCGACAAACTAATAATCCAAAGGTCTGACTGAGCTCCATACTTCAATTTAATGAAGACAAGTTTAATAATCAACCATGATTCTCCTTCTTTTTCTTTTCTTCTCTTTTTCACTTCTTTTTCAAATAAGTGTTTGCTAATGGACTAGCAAAGGTAAAGTATGGGGGGGTGATGAATCCTTGATTCTCACTCTTTATTCTTTTATTTTAGCAATTTATCTTGGCAAATCATCATGTAAATAGGTGTAAATACAATAAGTTAGCATTATGCATGTATGTGTTAACTTTGTGTAATTAGCATGTATTTGTGCAAAAATAAAAGAATAAAGGAGAAGAAAAAGGAAGGAGGTATTTAGAATAAATAAAGAGTGATCCGAACCCCAAGAGAAGTTCAAGCCTTGACCTTATCGCCAAACAAAATAAGTAGAGAGAGATAGGACCTACTCTATATTGTACATATTACTTATATATGTAAATAATTATTTTTGACAAAATAAAAGTAAAATATTCTTTCTCCTTGTATATATTCCTAAAAAGAAAATAAAAATAAAACAAAAATTAGAAAAATACAATAAAAATAAAATAATATCTCATTGGTATAAGGCACATGTATATATGTCTCACTCCCTATTTATTATATACCTGTAAAAAAATAATAAAAAAAATTACTTTATACTCCTAAAAATATGTTGTAAATAAATGAAATACAAAATAGGGGAATTTGTGTAAAAATAACAAAATAAATTTAATTGTACAAAATACATAGGTATATTATACCTGTATATAATACATTATACTATATGGAGATTAATTTATTTTTCATAAAAATAATTAAAAATCACAGAAAAATAGTTTGAAAAATAAAAAAAATCATTTTATACACTTTTTATGTTAAAGCCATTTACTATTTTATATTGAATTTGTAAATATTTTGTAAATTTGAAATTTCTGAGTGGTCCTGAAGGGTTTGTTGACCCTGGTCAATGCCCCTTCTAAGTTGTCCTGAAATTTCTGAGTGGTCCTGAAATTTCTGAGCATACAGGGGTCGAATTTACGTCGCTGGAGCATTTTCTCCGATTTCTTGTGCCCAATTCCAAACCCCTCTTGCCTCGAGTTCCGAACCCGAGATTCCTTATATATCTAACATTATTGCGGGTCCTTCTATCGATCCGAATCTCTCTAGGTTTTTACACACCACGCCGATCTTTCTGGACCCTCGAGTTGGCTATAAATGCTTTATTTCTGCCTCCTTGTGTGGTAGCTCGTGCCTCGCCCCCTCTTCCTGCCCGAACCACCTCAGGTTGAGTGACAGCTTCTAGAGGGACCCTTCGGATTGGAGTTTGGTGGTGTATTAACATTGCTCAGCTTCGTGGCCGGCGAGCGCCGCCGCGATTAGCCTCCCGGCATTCTACAGCTTGGTTGAGGCCATAACCTACCCTCCCACCTTCGCCTGAAGCTCCAGAGTTCATCCAGAACCTCAGGTATTAACCATCTCACTTCATTTCTCCCTTTAGATTCATTCTTCCCATTCAGCTCCACCGCGAGTACATTTGCTCCGACCAGCCGGTCAGTGCCCCGATGTAGCAACCCATCCGTTCAGATCGACATGACACATCTCCCTTCACCTTCTCCCGTAACATGTTCATCCGTAGCCTTGACCTTCGGGTCAAGATTAGTGCAAGGATATCCCTCTATCGCCTTCGCCCGAGATCGATTCTCACCCCCTCCGCTTCTTTCATTTCAAACTCCAATAACTTGGACCGGAGCTTCTCTCCGAGTTCATTTACTCTTTGCAGATCATCAAGCATGAGAGGAGCATCATCTGGACTTCGGATATCTTAGGCAGAGCAACTCCTGGTGGCTTGACACCTCCATGATCATCTAGACATCGCCATGGCCATTGAAGGAAACCATCAGACGTAGAGCCTCTCTACAACGTTGCAGACTTCTTTGGGTGCTCATCATAACGGTGGATCGTCGCCAATAGCCGATTGAAGCTTGTATAGGAGCTGTTCTCGCAGCATCCTCGTCCACCTTCGGATCAGCCTTCATCCACCAGATTAGATCTCAGCCGCCGACCGGTGCAACCTTTCATCCATCAAGTCTGACGCATCCAACCGCATGTTGGGGGACATTCTAGCAGCGATCAAAGCCGTACGCCCACGAAGCCTCTAGCATGCGCCACTTGCCCTTCCGAAGGGTATATTGCACTACCTTCCCTGACTTTTTCATGCGTTATTATCTAGTCCCGTAAAATAAATTGTAGTTCCGGTACTTTGCAGTTTGAACCTCCAGTTTTTAATATTTGCATTTAAGTCCCTCCGAACTTGAGATATGTACATTTACACGTGAGTTGTGGGCTATTTGCATATTATATCCCTGAGCTTTATTAGTGTTATGCTTTGAGTAAAAACTTTTTGAGACATGCACTTATGTCCCTATGAGCTTGTGTCGCGTGTATCACACGTGTTGATCTGGGATTTTTGCAATTTGAGCCCCTATGCTTTTTATTGCATTATTGATTGGCCTGTAACTTTGGGATAATTGCATCTAGGTCCCTACCTACTATGTATGTTGTTTTTAATCAAATAATTATTAAATCAAATCCAAAAATGCCACAAAAATTACAGTTAGCCCCTACTAACGTGTAATATTTATGATAATTTTTGTGACTTGATTTAAATTTATTTAATATTTTCTAAAAATCAAAAACCTTTGAAAACTAGTCTGTTTATTTTCCAAAATACCAAAAAAATAAGAAAATGGTCTTAAAAATTCTATAAAGATTTCTCTACGTTTATTTTTGTGTGGTTTAATTTCAGTACCATTTTTGTTGCAATATCCTTTATAAAAACCCTAAAATTTACAAAAGACTCAAAAACTTATAAAAATTATTATCAATTCTAGAAAAATAAAAAAATACAATTTTAGTTTTTTGTAGTTAAATAATTTTATTTACTTTATCGTAAAAATTGCAATCAGGACATTTGGGTACTTTTAGTATTTTAAATTTGCCCTTTGGTCCAGGATGTACATTATTATTCTATTTCAATTTTCTTTTAATTTTATAAAATCATAAAAAATCACAAAAATACCACAAAATTAACAAAAACATCTACATATTTGAAAAATATATAAACATTTTTATTTCTAATTTTTGAGTATTTTAAGCCCTAATAAAAATTGTTAAAACTTGCTTTTGCCTTATTCTTCTTATTTATTTTCTAATTAGAAAATATAAAAAAATCACAAAATTAAAAACCACAAAAATATGCATTTTCTTATCTGATTGCTAACTACTTCGTTGGTTTTACTCATGCCCCTTGTGTTCGACCCTGGTCGCTATATCAGGTTAAATAAATAGCGGAGACCGCTAATATTTGATTGATTTTGTGCTTGCTTATTTTATCTTGTGTGGTCTTGTTTTTTATTGATTGATCACGCCTCGTGATTTGGGTCACAACGACCCATAGATATTACTTAACCTGAGTTGCCTTGGCGGGTCAACACTAATAAACAGTTCGAACCTGATCTGGAGTGGCTCTTGTCTGATCGGATGCCTCTTAAGAGGTGAGGAAGACCTTGGAAGAAGGCAACCGGAGATGACCTTCGATCAATCAAAACTTATATAATTAGGTTCGGATCGAAGCTATGAAAGATGGAGTGCTGTCCTGGTGACCTTCTACACGAATCTGGACTAGATGGATCTTCTAAGTCTCAACAATCAAGGATCTGGAGGTCAAGCTTCTCTCTCATGACACACATCGTCTATCTCTGCTTCAGATTTGACTCCACACATGTTCTCCAGCTACTTGTGGGTTTATTGGAGATGCTCGAAGCCTCGCAATCCTCAATGAAACATTATTTGCACAAGATCAACAAGAAATAACGAGGGGACAATGAAGATCCTCAGGTAATGGTGAAGGACGAGGATCATGCTCAAATCTGGGCAGATCTGAGATGAACGAAGGGATTTGAGGTGATATGGAGAAGAAATTTTGAGCAGTGATGAAGGGCAAATTGATCGGTCGTGAAATAAACAAAGATACACTTTGATCTAGGTGATCGGAGGTGGCGGTCGATAAATCAATAGTGGATTCACAAATCGAACAACGAAGGAAGATACATTTAGATCTAATGTTACCTGATGCTTTCAGATGATGTGGTGATGACTTACGAAGTGAACGACAATGGAATTATGGAGGATCGTCGATGTGATTACCTCTAGGCGGTGGTGGAAAGTCGCCGAGGCTGATCGTAGCAGAGTAGTCTAGCCTCGAGGTGAATCACATGAAATCAGCAACTATTTCTCCCTCAAACAATTTCTCTCACTTCCTATCACAAAGTGAGATCTTCTAGGGTTGAAAATGCCAGCGAAGATGGATCGGGAGGGGTGAAGAACTTGGAGGTGATCTTATAGGTACGAGCGAGGGGTCTGGAGTGATAAGAAAATTATGTGCGAAAATTAGATAGGATCGAAGAATCAATGAGCTACCATGAATCATGGATCATTGTACTCTAATTGGATGCCGGAATCGGGTAAAAAGATGATCGGATCGGACGGGGAAAAAGGGGAGAAATCGAGTCAAAAATGAGCGGATTTGAGTCACCTAGGGAAGAGGGTTAGTAGATCCAGGTCAACAAAACTGACTGGGTCCAATCAGAATTCAAAGATTAAAATAAATTAAAATAAATTAGAAAATGCTTTTAAATTAAAATATTATTAAAATAAATAATGTTAATAATTTAATAAATAATTTTATGGTGATTTCTAATAAATTAAATAATAATGTAAAATAAATAAAAACCTTTATTGATAGGTATAAATAACATATATATGTAACAAATGGATTTTTAATAAATTATTTTTACAGATAATTGCATAATTTAATAATATATTTATTGACAAAATAAATTCAGGAGTTAAAAGACATGTTTATTATATTTTAAAAGTTAATCATATGGTACAAATAAATAGGAATATATACAAGATAGGTATATTATACCTAGGTAATAAATACATTATTTTATTTTTGACGTTTTTTTAATTTTATTTTCATTTTATGTAATTAAAATAAATACATAAAAAATATTTAAAAATTCAATATGTGCACAAATATACAAGAAAATAAATAAATAAAAATATATACAAAATATACATATATACATGTATACCAATAGGGTCCCCAAAATCTACTTTTTGCATACTAACTCTGATTTCAGTGAAACCACTTTTATTTGATAGATAATTTTAGAAAATGAATTTTAAAAGTAGTACACTCAAATTGGAGTTCATACAACCGAGTTACGAGATTCGGCCTAGCTTTTGAGATTTATTGGTATTTATTCATATTTAATTTTAACTTATATTTTTGCATTATTCTAGTGATTTTTATAGACAATTCAGAAAAAGAATTATTTTATTTGGAGTTATAAATAAATAAATAGAATAAAGAAGTTTTATATATGAAATGTACATATAGACGAAGGGGTCCAAATGCCAAGACTCGCAAAATTTATTCCACATTTTGTTGGTATTTTTAATAAGGGATATTTATACCTATAACCCTGAGTAATTTCGTAGTTATCCCAAAAACCCTCTATAATCATGAATTACACCTAGAACCTTGAATACAAACTCCGTTTTACACCCATAACCTTACGTTAGTTTTCTTCATTATCAACGATATGAGTGAGTTAATATAACTGATACACGATCTAACGTCTAGGACTAATCAAAAGTTAAAAAGAAAAAAAATGTGCAGGTTGTGGGGCTTCCAGGACGGATTGGAGAGGGGGGATTCTTGTAGGGAGGGCTGACGACGGTGAGGCTGTCGGCGGGGGTGGGTTTTCCAAATGATGTTGGAGGTTCGATGAAGGTGTCGATGCAGGGGGAGGAGGGGCTTCCAAGCAGGAGGCAGTGGGTCGTAGGGAGGTGCGGGACTTACAGGCGCGCGTGGGAGGGGGGATCATCCAGGTGAGTTTGGAGGCTTTGAAGACGGTGCGACGCAGAGGGAGGGGGGCGAGCTTGCATGTGCAGGGGGGGGTCATTCAGGCGAGCTTGGAGTCTTCGAAGACAGTGCGACGCAGGGGGAGGGGTGGGCTTATGGGTACGAGGGGGTGTTGTCTAGGTGAGCTTGGAGGCTTCGAAGACGGTGCAACATGGGGGGAGGGGGCGAGATTGCAGGTGTGGGGGGTGTCATCTAGGTGAGCTTGGAGGCGTCGAAGACGGTGCGACACGAGGGAGGAGGCGGGGGGGGTCGTCTAGGTGAGATAGGAGTCCTTGAAGATGGTACGATGCGAGGGAGGGGGCGGGTTTGCGGGGGGGGGGGGGGGGGTGGGTGGGGGGTCATCCAGGGGATCTTGGAGGCTTCAAAGACATTGCAGCACGACGGGAGGGGTCGGGCTTGCAGGTACGGGGGCAGGGGGTGCTAGGAGGATTCGAAGATGCTGCAGCGCGAGGGAGGGGGCGGGCTTGTAGGTGCAGGGTTGTTGGAGCTAGGAGGCTTCGAAGATAGTGCAGCGTGAGGGGAGGGGGCGAGCTTGTAGGTGTGGGGGCGCGGGGGAAGGGGACAAGCTTGCAGGGGGTTGGAGGTCGGGGGCTTGAATGATGGTATTGGTGGGGGTGGGAGGCAACCACAAAATTGATAAAAAAATCAATAAATAAAGAGAGCTAAAATTTAATATACCCATACGTTATGTACAACTGGAGTCTATTCTACCTCCCTCTTTTACTATTTACTTGCCATCAAATCTCAAGTTAGTACATTATGCTACTCCTCCTGCACCTATCAAAAATATCAAAAATTGAAAATCTCAAAAAGATCCAAAAATTGGAAAACTTGGAAATTTCATAAAATAAAATAAAATGAAAAGGACTTAAAAATTGGACCATGTCCTTAGGGAAGCAATATCTAAAGAATTGATTCTAGATCTTCTTTTAATAAAGTCCATAGAATACCTTTTTGACCTCAAAAGATTCGTAACGACTAAACTGATTCCTAATAGGTCGGGAAATAGGAGAACCAGGACTGAGAGACACCTAGTATCTATGTTCTCCTACTGGGTGATAGGTAGAAGGACCAAGAGCTACAGAATGAAGCATATGCTTAGGGTTGAATGTGAAATCAAAGATTCCATCTTTACCCATACTAGAATCGATGATGACTCATCTGTAAGCATCCTCCCAACCTCTGTATTTAACAAGCTCAAACTCGGAACACTTAAGAAATCAAGAATGATCATTCAAATGACTGATCGATCCATAAAACAATAGAGAGGGATTATTTCAGTTATCATTACTTTCCAAGGTGCTCCGCCCATAGTGAACTTTACAATCATTGATATTGAGCACCGAGGAGAGTTCACCCAGTCTCCCATTATTTTTGAGAAGCCGTTCTTATCCTTAGCTAAGGAAACTATAGACTGCGAGACTCGAGAGATTGATTTCCATGCATTGGGTACACATCGATCACAGGTAACTGATGAATCTCCATTTCATCACCTTTATTTTTCATTTTGGACTTTAAAACCTCGGTGAATGCATGAATATATCATTAATTTGTCAAAATAAACATTCATTAATTTGTACAAGATACTGTATAAAATATTGTACATTTATTGCATTTATTGCCAAAATAAAAGAATAAAGGAAAGAAATGAAAAAGAGTGAAGTGCCAAGGACACTAAAGTGACCCTAGCCCTTGAGACTCGGTCGTCATGATGACTTAGTCAACAAGGAATAAAGTAGGGGAGATAGGGTGGTTATTTGTTTAGAAACCACAGTCGGATCACTCTCCAAAATAGGCCAATAATTACTTTTTGGGACCTATTTTATTCTTTATTATTTACACCTCAAATAAAGAAACTTTGTATATGAAAGTTGTAAATAAAAATGCATAGAAGAATACAAAATTTATTTTATACAAAAATAATATAATGTACATTTTTATTCTAAATAAGATTTCAAAAGTCCAACTGCCTAAATAAAAATTAAAATGTATCAAAATCACCTTTAATTATATATAACATTTAATAAGCTATTTAATGAAGGTGGTTTCATATTTTTTGGAGTTAAGGTGTGAAAGTTAGGTTTTGGACCCCTATTGTACAATATACCTGAATAAAATATTTATTTTTTATTCTTTGCTATTTTCATAATTTTATATTTGATAGTTTTGTAAATATCACTTATTATATATTTACATATTAAAAATAGAATAAAACCATAAAGAAAACATTAAAATAAAATGTGTATACTAAATACATAGAAGAATATATAATACATAGACCTATGTAATAAATATATCAATTTATTCAAGTGTAAATATTATATCAATAAAATAAAATAAAATATCTTTATGAACATAAAAATAACTTATGAATATATAAATTATTAAATAAAATAATAAAATCTAAATTAAAAATAAAAATAAAATATACAAAATATAGATGAAAATACATGTATGTATACTTGTAAAAAATAACCTCTAATAAAACACCTAGAGAAAAAATAAAGGTATAAAATAAGTATGGAAAATTAGAGACACCTTTCATTTTATAACCTAAAAATAATAAATTAATTTACTATTTATTCTCTATTTTCCAAGGAATTTTCACCTTGGAATTTCCTGGTTGGTCCACGTGGACCAACCAACCACCTCCATTCATTGACCTCGGTCAACTGTACCTCACCCCCTCTAACATCTGTCATAAGTCACGAGCACACCCACTTCGTTGAATTATTAGGCTCCACCATCAGCCTTTTGCCCTCGAGACCTCCACCATCGTTAACCCCAATCATCCCTGATCTTCGGCCATACCTGAATCCCCACCAACCCTCGATCAATTGTACACAATCAACCCTCGAAACTCGCTCAATACCCATCTTTAAATACAT
Organism: Ottelia alismoides; assembly: GCA_037367405.1. Lineage (NCBI taxonomy): Eukaryota > Viridiplantae > Streptophyta > Magnoliopsida > Alismatales > Hydrocharitaceae > Ottelia > Ottelia alismoides. The sequence continues at coordinate 861,987 of JAZKJV010007701.1, forward strand.
CCCCCTTGCCCATTTTGATTTTTTTGATCGATCTTTGGCTTGTTTTAGCCCTCAAATCCCTGTAAACACCTCCAGATTGGTGACAGGAAGCTTCAGGTACCGATTTGCAGTGAGGAGGACGGTCATAGAGGCGTATTCATCCACTGCCGTAATTGCTCTGGTCGGTTCTGCTCCTGAGCTCCCAGCTTAGTTGAGCCCATGTTCTTGTTAGTCTAGGTAATAGTTTTAGTGTAGTTTCCATTTATGCTTTTAATTTAGGTTTTAAATTGCATTTTTAGGTAGAAATCTAAATTTCATTCATCGACCTAGAGCTCGGGCTTCAGGTTTATTTCATTGTAAAACACCCGTCGTTTCTACTCACTTATTACCCCATATCAAATCCCTCCACATTCTCCATCGATTCCCTGCAAAACCCCCTTGAATCACACTCTGATTCAAGGTGTCGAAGCTCCTTTCTGTCGATTCACTGGAGCTGTACCTTTTCACACATCTATGAGGTTTTCGACCTCATCTTTTGGACCGAGGCCTCGCCTCAAGTCGGAGCTTCTCCTTGTGCAGGTGCAACAGAATAATAAGGGCATCTAAGCCCTACTTGATACTCACGAGAGGCTCTAGATGGAGGAGCATCCAGGTTCCCATCGTTGGGAGCACCAGCACCTGCAGGAGGCCCCTAGAAGCGATTTTCCCCTTACGGCGAGGAGATTGGGGCATGGAGTTGATTGGAATCAAAGATCAAAGATCACCCCTGCAAGTGTTCTTCATGTTCTTGGAAGACCCCTGAGAGCCGTTGGAGTGAGGCTCCTTGCCAACTTTAATTGGAGCCCTTGGATCAAGGAGAAGCTTCGTCCAAATCTACCTATCAGATCAGCCACGGGTCATCACAAGGACAGTTGGATCGACTCAGTTTACTAGGTAATTATCATAGAACCCCCTCCACTATTTTGTAATTTTTAAAGAGTCTTGTAAATATTATATTCCATTAAATAAATAGTGTACAAATTGCATGTGCCCCTTGGAACTTTTCAAATATTGTAGTTTAGTCCCTGTTAGAGTCACATGCATGCGCACGCTTTAGTTTGTAAATATTGCATGTATACCCTCATGGCTAGTTTAATTATTGTTTAATATCGTAAGTTGTGATAGCAATTGAAAACATATGTTTAATTGCATTGTGCCCCTCAATCTTTATTTTAATTGCAAAAAGAGCCTTGCAAATTTAATCATTTTTGTTTATGTTTTAATATTTATTAAAAATATCAACAGTGCCCCAATAATAAGAAAACAAATAGCATTAGGTACCTGGATGCATGTTTGTTCACTCTATATTTTCGTTTTATGCATTTTTATTTTCTAAAAATCGAATATTGCATAGATAGTCCTTATTTGATTAAAAACCAAAAAAATTATAAAATCATGTCTAAAAAATTCCAAAAAATATTGTGTGCTTATTATAGTGTCTAATACCTTCAGACCAAAAATCTCAAAAAATAGCAAAAGAAAACATATAAAAATAAAAAAGCTCCACAATCCTATAAAAATTATAAAAACTCTTCTAAAAATCCAAAAATATGTGTTTGTATATATATATATATATATATTATATTTAAAATAGTTTTTAGAATTTTTGGACTTATTAAGTATTTTTAAATCTCAAAGCATTTTTGGTTGCTTATTAAATGCTAGATTAGGGGTATTTTAACTTTAAAATCGATAAAAATAGCAAAATTCCCTAAAAAATTAAAAATAGTAGAAAATATAAAAAAACCTAAAATATTTTATTTCCTACATTTTTATTAATTTTTACCTATATCTGTATATACCTTATATAGTGTACATATATTTATATTCATATTATCCCTATTATTAATATTATAAATACCTTAAAATATTTTTAAATCCTTTTAAATATATATATATATATAAAGAGATGTACAAATAGGTATTCTCTGATTATTACATATTTACTCTATATTTATTACATATTACTTATAATACATGCCTATATTATCTTATATACCTACTTATACATTTATACCAATAACCGTACCATATTATATAATATTAAAATAAAAATAAATTTAAATTCAGAAAAGTAAATAAAATATATAAATCAATTGTAAATTCTAAAGTAAAAAAATCATTAATTATTTTATTTAACTAAAGACCTGCATACTTTGGTTAATATTGTGCATATATATATATACACATACCTATATTATTTATTCATTATTTATTTATAAATAATATTAAGTGCTACATCGTGTATTCCTTGTGTTCGACACCCTACTCTGCTTGTCACTATACACACATTTATTTGTAGGGTTTATAATAAATTTTTATTCACACTTGCTTCTTCATTGATTGATATATTGTGTGGGTTAATTGTTGAATGAGTTGAGTTTTGTGAGTGGTAGCTTCGACGACTATTGATCCTCCTTGTGGATTGACAAGACCCTGGCAAAATCTACCTTTTCAGTAACCTTTGAGGAAACACTCAATCCAAATGCAACCCATATATCCATTGACAGTCATGACCATTGAGAGACATATGAGTCTTATCTCTCAGCTACACTCGAGATACCAACTGTTGAGCCAACCACTTGGTTCGGAGACTCCCCAAGCATTCACATTTCTCCCCTACTTACATCACAACCAATGTAGCAACTTCTATAGAGGACTCACAAATATAATCTCTTCACTTGTCGGACACCATCTTTTCTGATTGTGTTGAATATTTCGGTAATCTGATTCCTATGCCTCCACTACTACAGCCAACCACATCCTTATGTAGATCACCTTCTAGACTTAAACCTACATAGACCCATAACCATACTATTACATTCCAAGAAAGCGGTTGATCTCTCTAATGGGTTATCTAGTGAGAAGAAGATGAGACCCTACTCCACGAGGCGTTCCCCTGAGCCCCTCTAGGCGTGTCATTCTCCTCTTCCTCTCTCTACTTCATATTCTAGATCACCGACCAAAATGATCTCCATAGACATGGCTCTTCTGAGATTCCTTGTCTAGTTATATTGATGTGATCATTGTAAATGCATGTGATAAGGTTATTATTCAACCCCACTCAAGCAAGCAGCCATGTGTCGATCCTCGTTGGACTTTCCATCCTCCTCATTACTACTCTTTAGAGGATGATTTTGACGTCGACACATATCTCAAGTTCATCTTCCATCTCCATTCCCTCAATAAGATTTATCACAAACCTTCTTTAGACTTGTATATTCTCACTCTATTTTGTATAGTTTTTCCTTATTTTTGTTCCCTCCCTCTCCCGTGATTGCATCACTCACCCTGGTTCCATATCATTCGCATCACTATGTCTTCTACACTTTTGTTGACCAAAGCCTAAGTATGGGGGGACTGATGCCAGCCATGTATATCCATTCATTTATTCATTCTACTCTTAATCTTAACTACCCCATTTTTGCTCTTCTTCTTTACTTAGTCTGACCAGAGCATAAGTATAGGGGGAAAGTCGACTTCTATAGTTCTTTTCTTTTCACTCTCCTACGCTTAGCATGAGCTATGTCTTTTCCTCGCTTTTTGTGCTTTGAGGACATAACACACACTAAGTATATGGGATGTATACATATTACATATATACTTTACCCATAGCTAGTACTTTCATGTAAAAAAATTATGTATGCAATATTCAATAAGTACGTGGGGGTAACCTTTGTAAAAGAAAATTGGTGTTTGTAAGATATGCACAAAATGTAAAATAATTGTGTATATGGTGGAATTTGTAAAATATTTATAATTTGTATAATCTTACATAAATAATACTCTTCTTGTAAAATTATTGTAAAAATTTTGTAAATAATATTTGTGTTATGAATTTTTGTAAAATAGAGTGTATAACAAAAAAATTGTTAGATAAAAATGGCTTCTCATTCATTCCTCCATAAAAATATCACTAAAAAATATGCACTTCATTCATTTGCATTTATGCATTTCATTAGCATATAATGCATATGAAAAGTAGAAAGTCAGTGGGTTCTGAATCAAGTCATGAGTAAAAATCGAGGGTGGACTTGACCTTGCCTTAAGCCACTTAGATTTCAGAGGAACTTCATTGAGAAGTAGTATTTTAGAAACTTCATGTCATAGACTTAATTGTCCATGTTTCACAATGCAATGTCTAGAATTTGACTATTACTGTCTAACATGGTCGCCTCATTCAGAGTAGACTCTTGTATAGGGAATTAATCTATACTTTACACTGCGTACTTATCTCAACTCAGAGAAGGTGTTGGACGAATGTGCATCTTTTTCTTTGGTAGTGTGGACATCTAAAGGCTGGAGTAATGGGTTGAAAAAAAAAACTTTGGATGAGGTATGGACTACTAGCACAAATTTTTTAAAACTCCAAAACATGGGCAGCACGAAAGATCGATGCAGAGCAACCACAAATCCTACAAAAAAGAAGCCAATTCCAAAAAGAACATCCTTGATCACAATGGTTCAAGCTTCAGATAGCCTACAGATCTTTATGGAGAATTGGCTATACTAGCCAAGCTTCATAGAATAGGAAAATACACTGGTCACCCTCTAGTCCATTCCCCTTCTTCTAAACTTCTCTCTCTAATTGTTGTTAACTAGCATGTTCCTAAACTTATAAGTAAATAACTGACTCCCCGAGGATGAGTTACTGGAGGAGGAGATTGCATGGTAGTTCGATATCTTGTATGGGAAGATCTAACACCCCTTACATACAAGAGATAATTTTTCAATGATCATGTGGGATTCCTTGGGAGAGGTTGATCTAAGATGACTTATGAGTCAGATCGGGATAAAATCCTAATTCTCATAAGGAGTTCTGCCACACTATTAATCTAAAGATCGAGTCGAGCTCCATTTTCAGCTTTTATTCATGACATTGGTATGGAACCCATTCTCTTTTCACTTATGCATTCATTTTAGTTTCTCGGGGCCAAGCAAGGTTTAAGTATAGAGGGTTGATGAATCTATGATTCATAACCCTAAAAGCAAAAAATAGAGCTTTGTTTCCAAGAGATTAATTTCATTTAATCATTTAAATTGCATTATTAGCATTCATGCACGCATATATAATATCTATATTTTATCATTCATAATGGCATTAATAAGAAGCTAGATTTATGTGTAAATAATTGCTTGTATATTAATAACACTTCTATTATTTTAAATTATTTTATTCTAACTCCAAATAAAATAAAATATACTCCATTGCTTACATATTACTAACTTTAATAAATATAAATTACTAGAAAAATATTAACTTGTATATTTGACAAATAAAACCAAACCCTAATTTTGAGATAAAAAGCCACAAATACAAATATCTCTCACATACAGTCACATATGAATCCCTACTCACTTTTGATTAATGTACATTCATTATCTACAAAACAAGACCAAATTCAAAAGAATCGGAGTTCATATGTGAAACTTGGGCTTTGGAACCTCATTGTATGTTGTATATATTGATTAACTTTGCCCTTATTAATTTATGTACAATAATAATTCTTTTTAATTAATTAATTTATTTATTTTCTTCGATTTATGCTTTAATAAAGTGTACAAAAATTCAAATCAAAATAGAATTAAAAATTAAAGAAATAGAACCTTCTTTAGTCTGTTTATGATGTTTATACATAAATCACATCTTCTATTATTTCTTTAATTTCTCAACTATTAGAAAAACCAAATAAACTAGACTAATGTGTAAATATTTATTTTATATTTTATTTTTGAATTTATTTTGAACTTTATATTAATTAAAAATCATAAAAAAATGCAAAAACTAAAAATGAGGTATTCTATGTACATAGAAGACCACTAGAAATACATTTTGTACATATGATTTCTTTTGGTTTTGTTTCCTTCTTGAAGGTTGTGGATCTCATCAAGACGAACAATATCATGAAGACAATCTTTTGATTTGACTTTATTTTTATTTTATTTTGATTTTTCCTTTATTTTAGTTTCTTATTTTTCTGAGAGAGACATGCGGCAGCTTCTGGAGCCGCCATGTGTCATCCCCACCTACTCCGTAGCTGCCCTTGATTTGGGATATTATTCGAGGTTCCCCTTCATCCAACAGCCTAGATCTTATCTCCCTTTTTATTTTTATTTATTATTTTTTTATTCTTTTTTTCCTTTTCTTATTGCCACATGGCACGCCCGTGGTCGTACGATCTCGATCGATCGAATGGCCAGGGATCTCTTCTCCTTCCTCCATCCTCTCCACTTCCCAGCAACCGAGTCATGACATCCCAATCGTATTTTCTAATTAAAGAACCAAGACTTCGAGCTCCAACCATCCCTTGGTGACAATGACAGAGAAAGCATCGTCATTGAGCGATGACAGGGCCTTTGCTAGGTGAGATCCAAGGGACATCCATCTAACGTGCGTGAACGATGATCAGAAGGCTCCAAGCTTCCTATTATCATGAACAACATCCACCAACTTCCAGTTTATCTTTCTTCCCTCTCATTCTTCTTCTTTTTCTCGTCTTCATTTCCTCTTCTCGTTCGTCCATCTCTGATCACTACTTCTTCTCTCTCATACCTCTCATCGAACTACCTCATCCCTTGAAAAGGGACGAGCATGCCGATCCTCCACCTTTTTCGCTAATGCATAGGGTCTCCGCCATGCCCCATTCACCACCTATTCGCTGATGCATGTGTCGAGCTCCTCGAACACAAGATGCGCTTTGTTTGTAAGACCCTGAGCCTTAGGGTGTCGATGCTTCATCATCTCCTCAGATCATTATCGATCAAAGGATTAGACTCGCGATGTTCTCCCCTGACATCTCTTGCAACTCATCTCCTCCATCAGCCTCGATTCACGATCCTTCACTAGAGGCCATGACGTACAACCACCATTGATTAGCACGTCATTTTTAAAAGACATATTTGACTTGAGGTTAAAATGTGTGTTTGTTTGTTGTAGTAAACTACGGAAGACAAATTTGCTTATCAAACAAAATTCCAATAAAATAGAAGAGGGTGGGAGAGAAGAGATGAATAGAATAATAATATGCTTTGTCTTATTTTATTGTTCACTAATTATTATCCATGTAAGTATCCCTAGGTCGAACATACGAAATCAGAAAATAATACTCAAGATTTTTGAGAAGGAAAATATTTTGTGATTTTTAATTCTTCAAGAAGAAATATTTTTGTTGATTTTATCTTTTCCTTTCTTATTGGTATTTATATTTTCCAATTTTAATTAAATTTTCAAAGTGATGAATTTTGCAAAATAAGTGATCTACTTTATAGTATATATATGGTAGAAATATAGGCGATTCTATATAAGAGATGACTCAGAGAAAACTCGAGCAATGGGATTGAAAACAAAACACAAAAAGAACTCAAAATGAAGCGAAGCATGACCAAATAAAACTTGAAAATAAAGTGAAGAAAATGATTGAAAAATACTAACAAACCTCGTTGGGGTAGTAAGCTTACTACCCTAGAAATATCAATAAAAAATAATGTCCATAATATGTCAAAAAAATCCTATAGTTCAGGGGTACAATTGCAAGAAAGTATAAATGTTTTATGCAAAATGTTGTCCCTGATCAGAGGCCTAAATGAAAGAAAATGAAGTTATTTGCAATTAGGTCCCTACAGGTGGACCTATTTACAAATAATCAAAAGTTTTGGGCACAGTTGAATTATGAAGACTTGCTAGGACTCTTCTGCAAAATACCCACCAGTTGGTAATATATGGTCAGGTTTAGGAGGGCTCACACAATCTGGTCTATCAATTGGTGACACATGTCGTTCAGCTACAGCTTGGGTTCTTCAAATTGTTCTTCCCTAAATTGGGGGTCGGCGGTGGTGATGCTTCGATTCGTATGACTTCGATGATGGCAGCGGTTGGCGGTGCTTCAGCAGAGCCAGAAGGGGTCTACTCCCCCTTCAAGATCGCCTACAGTGGAAGAGGGCACCGAAGAATATGCTGAAGGTCGAAAAGAAATGCTAGCTAGGGTTTCGGCCTAGAATGCTTTTGTTCTTGCATTTATGCTCAAGACTCGCGATGAAAGGAGTCCAACAAATGTTCTGCGTGGATGATTCCAGTTGAATAACACCTGCAAGAAGATCTAAGGCTCGATTCCACAAGGGAATCATCCTAACGGATTTGATTTCTTTTATAGCAATATGATGTCCAAAAAAGGGAATTTGCATATCAAATTGTGATGCGATTTGGGTCGAATTTGAAAGTAAGATTGGATGAAAGTAAACGAGGATGATTAAGGATTCTAATGATGTGATTAATCAAACTAATTGGGCACTAGAATCAAGAAATGAAAAAAATGTATGCCGTCACCTAGGAAAATGGATATATGATCCTTGACCGTAGCTTGATGGTCGGTGATCTTCTTAGAGCTTTACACTACATATGACAACAATGCAAGGCAAAGTTCTTCCTTGGAGCCCTCCACCGACGAGTCCTCTTTCACATGGAGTCTCCTCCTCGGTGTTATTACCACTGGTGGCAAAGCTTAAAGCTATGGAAGTGGGTGGTCCGATCAGTGTGTTCTAAAGTTGGAGAAGTTAGTTCTAACTGAGAAAGTTAAATGGATTAAATAGAGAGAACGATGGGAGGTTTGAGAAGATATAACATTGGGCATGAATCCTGGTTGTTAGGAGAATAGAATGGAGGGATGAGATCGAAGTTTGGTGGTGAATAGAAGGCATGATAATTTAGTGAAGAGGGGTTGGAGGAACAAACAACCAGCAGATTCTTGGGAATAAGAAGAAGTGTGGTACTGATGAATTCCCATTTCATCACCTTTATTCTATCATTTTAGCCTTAATAAACCCCTAGATAATGCATGTAAATAGCATTATTTTATAGAAAGTAACATTCATTCGTTATTCCATTTATTTTGTGTAAAATACAATTTTTAATGCCAAAATTAAAGAATAAAGAAAAGAAAAGAATAAAATACCGAAGGTATTTAATGACCCTAAAACCCGAGACCTAGGCATCTCGATGATTGGATCGAGAAGGAATAAAATAGGGGGAGTAAGGGCAAAAAATCATCAATAAATCTCATTCTTTAATTTATCTATAATTCCTTTTTGGGACCTTTTTTATTTTCTATCTTTTAGACCTCAAATAAAGAAACTTTGTATAGTAAAGTTGTAGATAAAAATACAAATAAAAATACAAATTTAGTTTCATATAAAAATAATACACAATGTACCTTTTATACTCTAAATAAGAAGCCAAAATCCCAACTTCTCAGACCCATATCTCCTAAATAAAAACTCAAAATGTATCAAAATACTTTAAATGTATATAACTTTTCATAAGCTATTTAATGAAGGTGGTTTCATTTAATTTGGAGTAAAGGTTTGAAAGTTTGGTTTTGGATCCCTATTATATATTTTACCTGAATAAATAATTTATTTTATTTATTATTTATAATTTTTACAGTTTTGTATTTTTATAATTATGTAAATATTATTTATATTATATGTACATATTTAGAATAGAATAAAACCATAAATAAAACACACAAATAAAATAGTATAAAAATTACATAGATAAATATACCTAAAAATAAAACCCTAAAAATTAACATGTAATAAATAAACATGAAAAAAATAAATAAAACTCATATTTAGTTATCACATAAAATTATAGACATTTTTTATTTTATTAAAATTAATAAAATCATTTATTTAATTTATTTTCGAATTTTATTCGGATTTTGTCTTTTTGCGAATGGCGTTGCCCAGTCAAGCCACACCATCCGTTGACCTGCGTCAACAGTTTGACCAAGGTCCTAGACATGTCAAAACCTTTGTTTCACCCTGACTTCATCAACTTCTCCCCATCGATTCTTTCTTCCTTTTGGCATGATTATTTTTTGCCTTTTCTCCTCATCACTGGTGATTTATGCATGATCGTTTCCTCGACCTTTGGATCAATGAAATAAACCGACTCTTCGATAGAAGGAGCCCCCTATACATATACCAAACCTGCACCTTCCTCGTCTTTCAATCACTCTTCTGCCATATCCTGCCCTAGCATTTGCCCCAGATCGAGAGTAGGTGACAAATGCTCCCTCTTCGGCAGCTCAGCGGTGAAGGTCGGCATTGAATCAAGACGATCCACCTTCAGTGACCTTTGCTGCCTTTGAGGTTCATCACATGGCTTCATGCCACTTGAGGTCATTTTTCTTTCACCTATTATCTTGGCTAAGCCTTAGAATTCGATTCTGCATTTTAATTCATGGTTTTACTTGCTACTTTAGCGTAAATCAACCAATTCGTAGTTCTCCAGAGGCTAGCTCCGACGAACATCCCCACTTGTTTTCTGCCATCTTCCGATGTGCCAACCACCGCCAATCTCTTTTTCTAATGCTTCCCTTCGCCCCACACCACTCCATTCAACTAATCCCCTTCGAGTTAGATCTTGGGTGCTCCACCACTGCCACCTTACCAGAGCACCTTCGATTCGCCGCATCCTCTACTCATTCCAGCCCCATAACCCTGGAACCTTAGCCATTGTGTTTGTGCTAACCCTACAGGTCCCAGGAGCTCAAGGCCTCATCTAGGTGGCAATTTTGTCGAAGGAGTGCCTCCCAGGTTCACCAGAAGACCATCGATCTCTGGGTACCTACCAGTGGTCTTCAGAGCATTTTAAGGCATCCTGGAGCTTCGCTGGAGGTGCAGGAATGTGCAGAGAGTCTCAACGACGATGTTGAGGCGGAGGTTCAAGCAGAAACGATTCCAAACTTGCCTAGCGCAAGTTCATTCCTTGTTCTTCCTAGTATCTCGAGCGTCGTCTGATTAAGATCCACCTCCCAGATCAAGGAACGTCCGTTGGATGTGGGAAACCATCACCATTGGATCCCAGTCAAGGATCTAATCTGAGCCATCTACAACAAAGGGGTATCGCATCTCCTATGCATGACGCGTGGTAAGTGGGCACCCTTTAACTGTTTGAATAGGCGCGTAGGGGGTAATTTGCATACTTGGCCCCTATTTTTACAACTATTATATTTAGTTTGTAATATTTTTATGTATATTAAAACTCTTGGAAAATTTGCAAGTGACCCTTGGAACTTTATTGTGTTTATACTTTGGTCCTCGTCCATGTCAATCGATAGGGCGGCCTTTATGAATTTTGTAATTTGATTTTAGTACTTTAACTTTGAACTGTAGTTATAAACATTGGGTTATTTGCATGTGACTCCTTGCTTTATATTTTATTTATATTTATGCCCTAGCCAGTTCACTAATTTTTATGTGTTATTTCCATTTATTAAATATATCATCCGTGCTTCAAAAAATCTGAAAAAATAGGATTAGGTGCCGTTAGTGTGTAGTTTCATGCTATAATTTTGGATTCCATTTTTGTCTTTTAATTATTTTATAAAAATCGAAAAGATCACATTTCTACCATAATTGACTTAAAAACCCATAAAATTATAAAATCATTTTAAAAAATTCCCAAAAAATATATTTTGCTTATTTAAGTATTTTGAGCCATTAAACTAAAAATCCCTAAAAATAGAAAAAGAAAACTTATAAAAACTAAAAAGACCCAAAATCCTTTATAAAAATCTAAAATATTATCCAAAATTCCAAAAATGTCATTTTATGTTTTAGAAATTTCTTTATATTATTATTTATCTGCTAACTTTTTTTGAAAATTTGGACATTATTTAATATTTTTTATTTCTAAATTAATCTGACCTATTTGTTTAATCCCTGATTTGGGATATTTTTTTACTTTAAAAATCTACAAAAATTAGTAAAAATACCAAAAAATCACAATAATAGTAAATATTTTTTAAAACCCGAAAATATTTAATTTTCCTTTTTTTGTTTATTTTTATTTGTATTTATTTATATATTACCTTATATTATATATATAACTTTATATATTTGTATATTATATATTTAAAAAGAAAAAGAATTTAAAAATCAGAAAATATAAAAGAAATCAAGGGTATAAATGCAAATACTATTAATAAACTTTAAAGGACTAAAAAGTAAATGCAAAAGAAGAAAGGGCCTAAGTGTAATTTACCCTTTATTATGCGCTATCCAATGGTCAAAGACGTCCCACTTATAATAGTACAGTTGAGATCGGTTAGTAACACTTCGATGATGGAGGGTGCGGATGAGATCCTCAGATGGATCGGATGGTCGAAGACTCCCCATAGACGAATGGTCTGGATTAGAACTGGGGGCGAGTCTGATGATGGCTGGAACGATGCCTGGAAGAGCGCCGAAGAATTCGCCTCCGACGAGTTTCGATCGGTCGATACATGTGGCAGGAGCGTCCTCTAGGGCTGATGTGATGGGGAAAAGATCAGGAATGGCGGTCTGCAGGTAATGGGGAGCTCAGAACGAGTCAGGATCTTTGAGAAGGTCCTGGCGAAGCATGAAGCCTGGAGCTGTTGTGCTTGAATACGTTGACCTCCAGATGAGGTTCTTTTGCATTCTTTCCTGCATAGATAAACCAAGGGATTGAGGGTAAAGTTCCTCGACTCGTTAAACCAGAAAAGGGTGGATGGTGCTTCGTGGCGTGACCCTTTGGCGAAGCGATGGAGGAGGAGGGTCCAAATCACGTTCCTGGGCGAACTAAGATGGCTGGAGGGGTGAAGAACGTGAAGGGGAGTCCGGTGAAGGTGGTCAGAAGTTCAGGGTGTCCAAAAGGTGGTCCGACCGGCGTGGCCGGAGCTAGGAAATGAAGCTCTACTATTTTCGCAAAACAAGAATCAAATGCTAAAAAGGAAGCGAACTAGGCTACCTGATGGGCGCTGCCGTCTGTGCTAGAAGTCAGGGACCTCCGGGGGTCATTTCCTCAATGGGTCGACAGGCCCAGAGGCTTATCTCACCTCACGGTGGAGAACGATGGAGTGTACACCGTATCTAGGGCTACACGGCTCGAAACCTCACTTCAACACTCTCCCTCACACGCTTTCACTCATGGAAGAAGGCGGAGGTCTCCGGAGATGAGGGCAGCGGCCAAAGATGCGGAAGAAGATGAAGCTCCAGGAGGTTATAAATTCTGTAGGGTCCGAGAAGGGTGGAGCAAGGGCATGTGAACCGAGGGTCGGATCCCTAAAGATTTCATCGGGCGTGGATCATGTATCTACCTTCGGTAATCAGAGCTGCATATGAGAGAAGAAGTCGATCGGATCGAGTCGAGATAAATCGGCGAAAAGCGAGGGAAACTGGTTCCGAGCGAAAAGTTATCAGGGGAGTCAGTTGACTGAGGTCAACAAATCCAACGTGGACGAATCACGAGCGGCGGGGGAAAAGGACAAAAGCCGCTACAAGACAAAATAAGGATAAAAATGAAGATAATTAAATAAATAATAATTAGTGAATTTAAATAAAAAAATGAATAAAATAAAAAATGTTTATTTTTTTTCAAGGAATTTTTCTATGACTTTTATTTATTTTTTTGAAAAATAAATTACTTTATATAGAGTATAGTGTATTATATACAAGTATAATATACCTATGTATTTTGTACAATTATTTTTGATTTGTTATTTTTACAAAAAAAGTCCCAATTTTATATTTGATTTATTTACAACATAATTTTTGGAGTACAAAATAATTTTTGTTTTATTTTTATTGTTTATTTACATCTATATAATAAAGAAGAAATTTTATATACATGTATTATGTACAAAGGAGAGAGAATTTTATTCTATTTTTATCTTATTTTTCTAATTTTTGTTTTATTTTTAGAGATATATACAGGGAGGTAAAAGCATTATTTTACTTTTATTTTGGAAATAAATATTTTATTTATTTACACCCATGATATATACAATATAGAGTGGGCCCTATCTCTCTCTACTTGTTTTATTTGGCGAACAAGCCAATGCTTTGCCCTCTCTTGAGGTTCGGGTCACTCTGTATTTATTCTAAAGACCCCCTTTCCTTTTTATTTTCCTTTATTCTTTTATTTTTTCAAAAATACATGCTAATTTTGTAATATTAACGCGTGCATGCATATTGCTAACTTACTGTATTTACATCTATTTACATGATGCATTACCAAGATAAATAGCTAAAATAAAAGAATAAAAAGTGATGATCAGGAATTCATCACCCCTCTATACTTTACCTTTGCTAGTCACTTAGCAAACATTTATTAGAAAAAGAAGTGAAAAGAGAAAGAAGAGAAAAAGAAGGAAAATCAAGGTTGATTCTTAATCTTGTCTTCATTAAATTGGAGTATGGAGCTTAGTCAGTCTGTTGGATTATTAGTTCGTCGGAACCTTATTTAGACCTAAGTTTAAGACTCGATAGCCTCTACGTTCCACCAATATGGTCAAGACTCCTTAATAATCCAGATCAAAACAAGTCTACATACACAAACTCTAATGATCATGAATCTTTTCTTGTACTGTGTAAGTGATATGTAGCTCCCCACCTCAGAAATGGTGAAGTAACACCCCCCCTAAACAAGGTAACTCTAATGCCCTAGTTTGGCAGCTCTTTCCTCGAGGAGCAGGGTATTCCCTTCTAAGTTCAAGTTCAACCGGCTCAAGAAGAGGAGGAAGAAGAGAATGGACCATGACCAGTGTAGTCATGTATCCTTGGGAGCCCAACCAGTGTAGCTAAGTCTCCCTGTTGCAAGCTTCATGAGATAAGAATGGGTAACATAAGCTTTGCTTTATTTGGCTATATACACTCTGGTGGGTATTTCATTTTCTATCAGACCCACCACTTTTTGGAGTTTTTATTTCTTTTGCACACATTTTTTTTCGATGTGTATATGTAAAATATATCTACATGGTGCAACATATATACATAAGGACTTTTTCTTCTTGAGCTAGTAGACTATCACTCATTTGAAGCATTATTGCAACCCACAACTCCTGTCTTTAGACCTCAACACCACCAGACCAAGTTGAGACGCACTTCCTTCACTAAAAGAAGATGAGAGGTTCCTCCTAGAAGTGCTACCCTCGTATGCTACCCCAAGCCAAAGGAAACTTCCTTATCACCACCTCATCCGTAGAGAGCTATGTGGAAGGTGCTGGTGCACGTAAAGCCATTGTCTATGAGAGTCATGTGTGTGTTGTTAAATGTTCTACTTAGGCTCATCAAGATGACATGTTATCATTGCCTAGTGGACTCAAAGAATTAAGTCACCAATGGACCTGAAAAGTCTTAACCCTAAGTCCTATAAGGTTCCTCTTATAATTAGGTGGATTAAGGCCTTAACCAAGCTCCATTTTCAAATTTAATTCCAGGCTAGTTTAAATGTCAATCTACGATTGAAAAGAATGTACAGTATATACAAAAAGATTTTTATGCAAGGTTTTTGAAAATGTGCAAAATTTTTGAAAAATGTTTGAATGTATGCATGGATGCAAAAGTTTTGCAAACTATTTGCACACATTTACAAAAGGGTCTTTGCAAACTTTTGTTTTTCAAATATTTTACAAAAATTGTGTACTATATACATAAATTTGATACCAAAATATTTACGAAAATTTTACAAACAAAACATTTTTACAAATATTTGTACAAAAATAATTTTTATACATAGCTATGTATGTGCAAGAAAGAATTTTATGTACAAGAAAAAAAATTAAAATTTTTACAGTTTTTTAGATAAAGGATTTTAGCCATTTTATTTATTAACACACTCACACAAAGTACGAGTTATGGCTAAAGTATATATGTAATATATACAACACCCCCTATACATAGCTCGAACGATGTCCTCAGAGTGAATCAAGAGCGATGAAGAAGACATAACTCGTGCTTAGTATAGGGAAGTGAAAATGAATGCTATACTACAATGATGAATCAAAGAATAGAATGAAGAGGTCTCGGTGTTTCCCCCTATACTTAGGATCAAGTAATCCTAAGTATACCAGACTATACAAAAAGGGAAAACCGAGTGATAGAATGTACAAGGTAAGCAATGACTCATCTTCTCTCCCCCCTATACTTAGGGTAAAATATCCCTAAGTATAGAAAGAAATATGAATGATGTGGAGGACAAGCGAGGGAATAGCAGAAATGAAGACAAACATATATAAGATTAAAGGAATGACATCACTCCCCCTATATTTAAGGTGAAGGATACTTAAGTATATGCAACAACAAGAGTAATGAAACAGAATGAGGATGAACAACTCGGTGTTTACACCCGGATAAGGTATATCCTAAGTATAGCAAAAATAATCCTAAACATGACCTGGGGTGTAAAATAAAAATGGAAGAAACAAGGAACAAATCAAGACGAAATACGTATATACTAAGTGGACAATGTTGAGGTGCCTCTCAACAAGCGCTAGGTTTTACGTCCCTAGCTGGGCGCAAAGGTAAGGACAACGAAGTATCAAGGTTCAGGACGGCATCTGTAAGGCAAATGTCGTACTGTCGTCATAGTCTAAGAAGAACAATGACGAGGTCAACAATGTAACCGATGACACCCAAGTAGACAATCCGGCGGGTGTCTGCTACCGGGTAGCAATATGGGAAGATGAAACAGGGCTCTGGTAGCACAAAAGAATGCATCGACTCAAGATGATAATGGAATGGAAGGGCAAAGCCGAAAAAGATGAACGTGGAGAAAGAAGGATCAACCATGGAATCCTCCACATTAATCACTATCTCCGAAATGTATAAAAGATGAAGATCAAGAAACTCACTAAAAGAGCCAATATCTGATGCATAAAATGGAGAGATATTAGCAACATCATCAAATATCTCAAGATTGGCTCATCCTCACGAGGGTCGTCGAGGTGAGAGAAGTCAGACTCGTCATGAGCAGAAGTATCAGAAGACTCAGTCTCGCGATCCGTCAGATCGGATACACTCTCAGACAGTGAAATCGAGTACGTAGCATATGTGGCATCCTCCCGCAGATAACCCTCGGGGAATAATGCTAAATCAGCAGTGAGAAAGGGAGGATCATAATCTAACTGCAACTCTGCGCTACTGTCAAGCACTGACTCGTCGCACACAAGTGTCTCATAGGTCGAAAGCGACCTCTGAATACTTTGGAAACAGGACAGGGTACTAGTCAATAATGCGGATGCTGTAGAAGTGTCTGAAAATGATCCTCAAATTGTGGCAATGCTGGCTAACATCTGGTCCTCAAAGAATGTATCAATCTCGTCCAACTGGTGGACACAAGGCTCAATTACGAGACTATCTATATCTGGCATCTCAAGATGGTGTCCCTCATCGAGCTCTGGCTGATGGGTTGGATCACGATGTCCATCTGAGTCAGAGAAGTATCTCCGCAGAGTAGAAGCTGAGTAAGCTGGGAATGGAAACTGAAATGGCTGGACTGACGATTGTAGCAGCATGGGCTCCTCCATATCTTGGAATATCAGAAGATCTGCAATCCAAGACTCCTGAGTTAAAAATTTTGGACTGACTCAAACTCTAGCTGGAAGACCAACGGGAACTTGATCAATCTCTAGGTCTGAACATCCACGATGGCAGTCATATCATCTATCGTCTGTACTGCAAGAGAATCCATGTCCTCGATCTGGTATGCAGTAGTTGTGTCCTCATTAAGTGTGGCACACCCAACCGGTACTGCATCGCCCTCGTGTGTTATCTCGACTAATGCATCTCGTGAATATGGGATCTCTAAAAGTGCTCTCGAGATGGTTGCAAGTAAATCAATGTCAAAACTATGGTGTGAACCACCACACGAGGTAACTACCAGTGCAATCTGTTCAGAGATCATCCCCCTCATGGAGATGTCAACAAGGTCAGTCATCAAAAGTCCATGATATGGAAATCTCCTCAAGAGGTCAAGAAACCTCAGCCATGCATCATGCAATGGCTCCTGGGGGTCTACTGAAAAATC
Source organism: Ottelia alismoides (assembly GCA_037367405.1). Classification (NCBI taxonomy): domain Eukaryota; kingdom Viridiplantae; phylum Streptophyta; class Magnoliopsida; order Alismatales; family Hydrocharitaceae; genus Ottelia; species Ottelia alismoides. The sequence goes on from JAZKJV010007701.1 coordinate 879,835, forward strand.
CATGATGAAAGACCGCATCATATCTTTTCTACATTGGGGATAAAATCTCTATAGAAACTCTAAGCTTAACCCTCCCCACATAGCGAACTTCCTTCCCAATCATTTGTGCCATCTCATGGCTCTGTCTTGGAGTGAAAATGGGAAGGTCTTCAACATCAGCTCCTCAGAAGTGATATCCGAATATACGTGGGTCATATAGAACTCCTCAAACTCAAAAAGATGCAGGTATGGCTCCTGGGTGCACTTCCCCTGAAAACTTCGGCAGTCTCTGAATGAAATCCAAATCCGGAATGAAAGGAGTCAATGTAGCAGCTGACTATGCTTCCTAATTGGTATGCTCATCCATCATCCTAGCGTAAGAGGTATCTGAAACTCACATATGTTCTATGTGATCGCTTATGGAGTGCACTCTCATCCCAGCAGTGAAATCGTCCGGGTCTCGCATCTGGTTAGTCTGATCTCTACGTGCATCTAGCACAGTATGCACAAATGAAAGAGGGGATAGAGAAGGAGAAGATGGAAGGTCGGTCGGAGTTCCAACTTCTGATGAGAGTCGACGGAGATGGTGGGGATAAGATGAAGAAGCCGCAAGATCCGGCAAGAAAGGAGGGTGACCCATCATCCATGGATAGAAAAGAAGAAGGAGAATGAAGGGAGGGATAAAGATAGATAGATGGAGGGGAGACAAGAACGGGGAAGAAGAAGAGATGGGACTTGAAAGCAAACAAGATTAGAAAACAAACCCCCAATTCACATACGCAACGCTAAGCTGATGACCGTGAAGGTTCAGTCTTTTATCATGTTAATTTTTTTTAGGTAAGCATTCAGTCTAGCAGGGCGATTAAGCGAGCTGGTAGGAACCCGATGCTCTCAGGAGACTGGCCTGATCCCGAAGCTAGATATTTCCCAACCAGTACAAGTTGCGGACCGTTTACCGGCTACTCGATCAACTCGCTCTGTTAAGATATCGCGGCCTGCTTTACCGGAAACCGGAGCAATCCTCACTGGAGAACGACTAACTCCAAGACCAGTAGTCTAATGAAAGTTCAGGTGTGGCTCTAGCCTAGTGTGTGGGTTACTCTCTCGCACATGCAAACCAAATAAGGAGGGGATTGCTCTCCCAACACAGATTTTTAAGTTGAGTGTCTTTTAGGATCAAGTGTGTTTAGCAGTCCCAATTTTATGGTTTTCACTTTTTATGTATTTTTCAATAATCAAACAAACGCCTAACGAATTTTTCGATCTCCTGGCTATTTTAAGTCCAAAAACAGGGGGAGAAGTCAAAAAAGTCAATGCTCGGTCAAACACGATGATGCATGCAAAGTCAGCTATGCGTACCTGTCACCAGCACTCTATATGCAGGGTGATCCGCACATAAATAAGACAGAAATTAAACTACCTATATGATGCAAGAAGAAAACAGCCTTAGACGAAAAATTTATACATGCGAAGAACAGTAGCTAATAGGTCAAAGAGAGAGGTCGAAGTACGGTCTCTGATGCCGATCGGTTTCCGCCACAACGGATCCTGCATGCGCTGTATACAGCCTCTAACGGCACGTAACTTCTAAAGTGACCAAATTAGCTTTTTCTTGTGATTTAATTATTAAGTCCAATTATGATCTATAGGTGCATGCAAATAATTAGGGATTGGGCCTTAATGAATTACGTCACAGTAAAAAAATCCTAAATCTAAGGGCCAAATTCTCCTAGAATCAAAATAAAAGAAAAGTCGAGAAAACAAAACCGGCGAAAACTGCGGTGAGGTCCCCAAGCACACCGGTGCTCGACGAAACAGACCCGATAAGCCAACTGTCTAAATGTCTCTGTTCTTGTATTATTACAATAATAATAGAATAAAATACTAAAAGTCATCAAAGGATCTTCCAAATCTTCTTCTCCTCTTCTCCTACGCTCTCCTGCTGCTCGACAAAGAAACGAGCCACCTCCGCTTCGCTCGGGTGCGCCGACGCTCCTAGGAATGCCGCCCTCACTCATCAAGACCCTAGCAAGAAAGAGAGAAACAAAAGATATGTCAGATCACAGTTATGAAAAATAGAGCTAGAAATAAATAAAGAAATAAAAATGAAAAGAAAGCAAATAAGGAAAAGCAAAAATAAAAATAAAATGAAATAAAGAAGTCTGAAAATTGACTACTAAGCCGTGTTCCCCAGCAACAACGCCATTCTGATGAGCGGTCGAGCGATAGAGGCTAAGTGATATCAAAGGTCGTTGCGACCTCAACCACTTGAGCCGATCTCAACAAGAAAAAAACAGACCACCAAAGAAAGCAATCAAGCTCGAAAATCAAAAAGAGAAGCGGTCTTGCTAGTTATTTAACCTGCTATAGCCACCAGGGTCGAACACAAGGAGCATAGGCTAAGCCTACGAAGTAGTTGAGAATTCCAAAATGAAAAGACATATTTTTGGTGTTTTTAATTTGCAATTTTTTTATATTTTTTTAATGAGAAAATGAATAAGAAAATAAAAGCAAGCACACTACAGCAATTTTTATTAAGGTCTAAAACGCTCAAAAATTCAAAATAAAATATTATTATATTTTAAAAAATATGCAAATGTTTTTGGTTATTTTATGTACTTTTTCAGATTTTTATATAATTTTCTAAAAATGAAAGAAAGCATAAAAATTAAAAAAGTGTACGACCTGGATGAAAAGGCAATTTTAAAATGTTTAAAGTGCCTCTAAATTCCTGGTTGCAATTTTATGTGAAAATAGAAAATAAAATCTAACTACAGAATTTGAAAACACTTTTTTTTGTTTTTATGGAATTTCTAGTGATTTTTATGAGATTTTTGGTCTTTTATAATTTTTAGGGGTTTTATAAAAGATAATGAAGTAAAAATCTACAGAAATTAAGATAAAGCAAAACAAGCACTCATGAATTTTTTTAGAATTTTTGAAGTGATTTTTATATTTTAATGGATTTTCTAATATTAATAAACTCACTTTTTAGTGTTTTTTGATTTTTAGAAAATATCAAATAAAATTAAATCAAGTCACAACAATTACTATAAATACTACACAGTAGCAGGAGCTACGCGTATTTTTTGTAAAATTTTCAAAGCTAATTTAATCATTATTTGATTGAAAACAAGGGACACAACAAACCTAGACCTATATACAAATATTGAAAAGTTACAAGCCAAAATATAACAATCGTAAATAGTTCAGGGCTAAAGATGCAAAAAGTCCAAGTCTACACGTGAACCACACATGAGTTAGGCAATCAGAGGTATAAATGCAAATACTATTAATAAAATTTCATTTATGAACAATAGTAAAGTCCAGGACCGGTACTGCAAATAACCCAGGAGGTCACGTGTCAGTCCACGTGATACACAAAAGGGAGGACCGAAATGCAAATATTGAAAACACAAGGTCCTAAATGCAAATTATCCAAAATAAAAAGAACTACTACATATACTTAAAGGACTGAAAAGTAAATGCAAAAGAAGAAAGGGCCTAAGTGTAATTTACCCTTTATTATCCGCTATCCAACAGTCGAAGACGACCCACGTATAATCGGACGGTTGAGATCGGTTGGTAACGCTTCGATGATGGAGGGTGCGGATGAGATCCTCAGATGGATCGGACGACCGAAGACTCCCCGTAGATGGATGGCCTGGATTGGAACTGGGGGCGAGTCTGATCTGACGGTAGGGACGATGCCTGGAAGAGCGCCGAAGAACTCGCCTCCAGTGAGTTTTGATCGACCAATATATGCGGTAGGAGGGTCCTCTGGAGCTGCTGTGATGGGGAAAAGATCGGGAACGACAGTCTGCAGCTAATGGGGAGCTCAGAACAAGTCTGGATCTCCGAGAAGGTCCCGACGAAGCATGAAGCCTGGAGTTGTTGTGCTTGAATACCTAGACCTCCAAATGAGGTTCTTTTGCATTCTTTCCTGCACAGATAAGTCAAGGGGTCAAGGGCAAAGTGCCTCGACTCGTTAAACCTTGAAAAGGTTGGTTGGTGCGTCATGGCGTGACCCTCCGGTGAAGAGACGGAGGAGGAGGGTCCAAATCTCGTTCCTGAGTGAACAAGGATGGATGGAGGGGTGAAGAACATGAAGGGGAGTCTGGTGAAGGTGGTCGAGTGCTCGAAACAACAAGTGGAGGCTCCGGCCAAGGTGAAGGGAGCTAGGCGATGAAGGTTGGCTATGATCATAAAAATCTAATAAAATGCAGTAAAGGGTCAATGGTACGCTACCTGATGGGTGCAATCGTCTGTGATGGAGGTCAAGGACCTCCGGGGGTCATTGCCTCAATGGGTCGACAGTCCTAGAGGCTTAGCTCACCTCACGGTGGAGTGCGACGGAGTGTACACCGGATCTAGGGCTACACGGCTCGAAACCTCACTGCAACACTCTCCCTCACACGCGGTCACTCATGGAAGAAGGCAGAGGTCACCGGAGATGAGGGTATAAATGAATCTCATATTCATCATGCTAAAATTGGTCATTTAGGCTCTGTCCCCCATCATCTTCTTGTAATTAATCACTAATAGAGCATTATTAGCATTCATACATGTGTAAATAATATCTGCATTTCATCATGCATACTTGTATTTAAAATCCAATTGTAAATTAGCCCAAAAAACCGCTAACTTCTCATATTTTTAATTAATTCATCCTAACTCCGATTGACCCAAAACCACCTCCATTGTGTAGATATTATTAACCTTATTAAATAAAAAATACAAAAAAATTACTAACTCCAATAAGTGTCAAATAATCCCAAAGTCAAATTTCACATCTGACAGACAAAATGAGCATATCTCCCGTATATAGTGTCCTATTTTGGTCTACTCACTTTTAAAGTACTCTATTTTCAAATACCTTCAAAACAAAACCAATTTCATAAAATTCGGAGCTCTTATGTGAAAGTTGGGTTTTGGGCCTTTTTGCGCATTTTAACTTTTTGCTAATTTTGACCTGAGTTTTTATGTGCATAATTAACTCTTTTAATTTTATTTCTTTTTCATTATTGTTCTTTGATGGATGTTTTATTAAGAGACTCAAA